>CAJQZM010029280.1:13065-47732 GCA_907164665.1 Colias nastes | reverse complement strand
CCAGCACGGTTTCGACCACGCCTTCAGTTCGCCCGTAGTACCGCGCACAAATCGCGTCGAGGGTGTCGCCCTGCAGCGCATACGCTTTCATCAGATTTGCCCCACGATACAGCGCGCTTTGTCCTGGATTCGCGCCACAGACCAGCGCATATCCCGCCACATCTCATCGATAGTGCTGTCGATACTGTCGGCCTTTTTGTCACCTTTGGCGGACGCATCCACGCCTCGAAAACGTTCATAAAGCGTGGCTGTCGTCATCGAACACACGGCGTTGAAATAGTGGAAAACGCGCACGCTCTCACCGTCGAGCTGGTCGGTCGGGACATCCGCCAGTGTGGCGTGACCGGCTTCGAGCTGGCGCTCGCGCCATTCGCCCAGCTCCGCGTTCGTCTCCGCGATGGCGGTCTTAATCGCCCGGCGCAGGCGCACGGGGGAAACGGTCTGCTCTAACCGCATTTCTTCCCGTACGCGCTTCGGATCCACGTCAGGAAAAAACGGGGTGTTTTTGATTACCGGCTCGCTCACGCCCGGTGGCGGTATCACCATGCCCGGTACATCCTGCGGCTCTTGTTTTGGCTCAATAATCAGCGTCGTCATGACAACCTCGGGTAATAGGTGGGCGGTGGACGCCGTTCGCAGTCAGGGTAAGGAATACCCGCATTGAACGGCGTGCCGCCCGGCTCGGGGAGCGCTCGGTTAACCTGCGGCTTTTGCCGCCTTTGGTGGACGCCCGCGCCGTGCCGC
This sequence comes from Colias nastes, assembly GCA_907164665.1. Taxonomy (NCBI): domain Eukaryota; kingdom Metazoa; phylum Arthropoda; class Insecta; order Lepidoptera; family Pieridae; genus Colias; species Colias nastes. The sequence goes on along the minus strand of CAJQZM010029280.1, from coordinate 46,988 downwards.
CGGTTTAGCGGCAGGTTTGCGCGTGCGCGGTTTAGTCGTTTTGGTTTTCGGGGCGGGTTCAGGTTTTGGCCTGAGCTGGCGCGCTAACTGCTCGATATCTTTTTTCACCCCGATAGTGCTTTCTAACTGGATCGCACGCTGCAGGTGCGCCAGCGCCTCCGGCAGTTGCTTCGCATCACGCAGCACGTAGCCGGTGATTTTGTGCAGCTTCGCACGCACGATATCGGGCATATCCGCGCACTCAGTCAGGGCGATGGTGTCGAGCAGGTTCGCCAGTTCGACCGGCTGTTTTGCAGCGAGCAGGCGATGCGCGGCGAGCGTGACCTCTTCGGCCAGCAGGCACGGCGTCGGACGGCGACCGACCGGCATGGTGAGGCCGTAGGTCATGGCGTAACGGGCAATCTCAAGCGCCCCGGCGATATCGTCAGCATCGAGACGCCACAGCATGACCGTCATGACGATGTCATCCTGCGCCCCTTTACCACTTTCGAGAACGCCAGCCACCCACGGCAGATAGAACGGCAGCAACTCGCGTTTTTTCGCGGCTTTTCGCTCTTTTGAACTGATTTGTTTCAGCGTGCGGTTGTCTGCGGCCAGCTTAACGAGCATCTGCTCATAGGCAGTTGCATTACGCAGCGGGACTGCAGCCCGCTGCGCAGTTTCAGAGGCCGAGACCCGCATCATGTGACGCGCTGCGGGACTCGTCATGGCTTACTCTCCGCTTTCCGGCGCTGCAGGGGCGGTGAAGTCACCGAGCGTGATATTTTCAATCAGGCACCCGGCGGCGTAAGCCTCGACCACATAGTCGATATTCATTGACTCGTAGTTTTCAATGCGGTCTTTCTGAGGCTTTTCGACGATGCTGCGGCGGTGTGCGTCGTCCATGAAGTAAATCGACAGGTTATCGAGACGCGTCACCATCAGGGCATTAGCCGGGAAGTACGGCACGCGCACGGCTGGCAGGTTGCCGATTCGCTTCTGGCTGATGATGATGTCAGCGGCCAGCGATTCGCTGTTTGCCTGCTCTTTGTTAACGATAGGGAAATACTTATCCGCCATCAGCTTACGCCCGGTGATAACAACCAGCTCCGGGTCGTCCTGATAAATCTCGTCAATCAGATTGCCGGTGGCATCCATGACCAGCGCGTCGAGGTTCGCATAGTCGCCGTTTTTACCCACGCGGATCGCTTCAGAAATCACCGCTCCTTCCTCGTCGGTGATTTTTGACATCACGCGCGCTGGCGCTTCATTGCGGTACTTCTGCAGCCAGCCGGTCGCCACGTCCTGCAGCATCGGATTCTTTTTGCGGTCGGACGTCGCCGCGCGCTCGATGCCGTTAAAACCGGCCATGATGAAATCCAGCGACTGACGCTTGATAATCGCGTCACGGATACGGGTCTGGAAGTCCTGGAAACGCGCCCACAGGTCGAGCTGTTTGTAACGAATATGGAAGTCGAAGTTAATTTGATCGCATTCGTATTTGTTGGACTCCAGCGCGGTGAAATCAGCGGTCTTACGCTCATCATCACCGGCAGTGTCGGCAGTGCTGGCAATCGTACCGTTAACGCCCACCCCGACCTTTTCGCCTTTCAGCTCGTCGACCGGCACGATGTTGATTTTGGTCAGAAACGCGGATGACATCTGCAGGGTCGTCATCGCAGGTGTCACCCTCGACGCCGATGCGAAACCATTTAGAAACTTTCTTTGCCATTGTTCAGGTGTCCTGATGTTGGGTTTTCGGGTCGGGGTTAGTTTCCCGACTCTGCCCCGTATCAGCCACCGCTTACGATCCGATTAGATCCTACACAACAAGGGTTTAGCGATAATACCCGGCCATTTCCTTAGCCTTGCCTCGTGACATCAAAACGAGGTAAGCATGACCATTTCAACTGACCTTTCACTGCTCAATGACCCGCGACGACAGGCGCGGCTGTTGTACTGGCAGGGGTTCGCCGTGCCGCAAATCTGCGACATGCTGCAGCTCAAGCGCCCGACGGTGCAGAGCTGGAAACAACGTGATGGATGGGAGGAAACCGCGCCGATTAACCGCGTTGAATCGACGTTAGAGGCGCGACTCATCCAGCTTTACGCCAAGCCCGACATGACGGCGCATGACTTTAAAGTCGCTGATTTTCTCTCGCGCCAGATGGAGCGCCTTGCGCGCGTGAACCGCTACGGCCAGACCGGAAACGAGGTGGATTTAAATCCCAATATTGCCAGCCGCAACAAAGGGGATCGCAAAAAGCCGAAACGAAACTATTTCAGCGAGGAAGCGATTGAGAAGCTGGAAGAGATTTTCTTCGACCAGTCGTTTGACTATCAGCTCAGGTGGCATAAAGCCGGGTTAGAGCATCGCATCCGTCATATCCTGAAATCCCGCCAGATTGGCGCGACGTTCTACTTTGCACGCGAGTCGCTCCTGCGCGCCCTTAAAACCGGGCAAAACCAGATATTTTTATCCGCCAGTAAAACGCAGGCTTACGTTTTCCGTAAGTACATTATCGCCTTTGCGCGTCTGGTCGACGTCGACCTGTCAGGCGACCCGATTGTCATCGGCAACAACGGCGCAGAGCTGATTTTCCTCGGGACCAATTCCAACACCGCGCAGAGCCACAACGGCGACCTGTACGTCGATGAAATTTTCTGGATCCCCAATTTCCAGAAGCTGCGCAAAGTCGCGTCGGGCATGGCCTCGCAGTCGCACCTGCGCACCACCTATTTTTCGACGCCGTCCACGCTGGCGCACGGTGCTTACCCGTTCTGGTCAGGCGAGCTGTTTAACCGTGGCCGCAGTAACCGCGACGAACGGGTCGACATCGATATCAGTCATCAGGCGCTTGCCGGTGGCATGTTATGCGGGGACGGCCAGTGGCGGCAGATTGTCACCATCGAGGACGCGCTCGCCGGGGGATGTACCCTGTTTAACCTCGACCAGCTTAAGCAGGAAAACAGCGCGGATGACTTCCGAAACCTGTTTATGTGCGAGTTTGTCGACGATAAGGCGTCAGTATTCCCGTTTGAAGAGCTCCAGCGCTGCATGGTCGACGCGATGGAAGAATGGGAGGACTTCGAACCCTTTGCCGACCGTCCGTTTAACTGGCGTCCGGTCTGGATTGGTTATGACCCGTCACACACCGGCGACAGCGCAGGCTGTGCGGTGCTGGCTCCTCCGCTGGTTGCCGGTGGCAAGTTCCGCATTCTTGAGCGTCACCAGTGGAAAGGCATGGACTTTGCCGCGCAGGCCGAGGCCATCCGGGCGCTGACCGAAAAATACACCGTCGACTATATCGGCATCGATGCGACCGGCATCGGCCAGGGTGTTTACCAGCTCGTGCGCTCATTCTTCCCGGCGGCACGCGCCATCCGCTACACGCCGGAAATGAAAACCGCGATGGTGCTGAAAGCAAAAGACACCATTCGACGCGGGTGTCTGGAATATGACGCCGGTGCGACCGACATCACTCAGTCATTTATGGCTATCCGCAAAACCATGACCAGCAGTGGCCGCAGCGCCACCTATGAAGCCAGCCGCAGTGAGGAAGCCAGCCACGCGGATATCGCGTGGGCGACCATGCACGCTCTGTTAAACGAGCCGCTTTCCGCCGGTAGCGGTATGCAATCAGCCTCCATTCTGGACATTAACTAAGATGAAAAAACGCCAAAAGAAACAGCCAAAACAGACCAACATGACCGCCAGCGCGTCGCAGAAAATGGAGGCGTTCACCTTTGGTGAGCCCTCCCCCGTTCTGGATCGCCGCGACATCCTCGATTATGTCGAATGCATCAACAACGGCAAATGGTACGAGCCGCCGGTCAACTTCTCGGGACTGGCAAAAAGCCTGCGCGCCGCCGTGCACCACAGCTCCCCGATTTACGTCAAACGCAACATTCTGACCAGCACCTTTATCCCGCACCCGTTGCTGTCGCGTCAGGACTTTAGCCGCCTCGTGCTCGATTATCTGGTGTTTGCCAACGGCTACCTTGAAAAGCGTATGAGCGTGACCGGCCAGCTCATGAAGCTTGAAACCTCACCGGCCAAATACACACGCCGTGGCGTGGAGGATGGCGTTTACTGGTACGTGTCGGACTATACGCACCCGCATCAGTTCGCCCCCGGTTCGGTGTGCCATCTGCTTGAGCCCGATATCAATCAGGAGCTCTACGGGATGCCGGAATACCTGAGCGCGCTCAATTCCGCCTGGCTGAATGAATCCGCCACGCTGTTTCGTCGCAAGTATTACCAGAACGGCGCGCACGCGGGTTACATCATGTACGTCACCGACGCGGCGCAAAGCAGCACCGACGTCGAGGCGCTGCGCTCCGCGATGCGCGACTCGAAAGGACTCGGAAATTTCAAAAACCTGTTTTTCTACGCCCCGAACGGGAAACCGGATGGCATTAAGATAGTACCGTTGAGTGAAGTCGCCACGAAGGATGATTTTTTTAATATCAAGAAGGTGAGCGCCGCTGACCTGCTCGATGCGCACCGCGTGCCGTTCCAGCTCATGGGGGGCAAGCCTGAAAATATCGGATCGATGGGCGATATCGAGAAGGTGGCGCGGGTATTTGTGCGTAACGAGCTGACGCCGCTGCAGGAGCGGTTTAAAGAGATTAATGATTGGTTAGGAATGGAGGTGATCCGCTTTAAGGATTACAGCATCGAGACCGACTAAACCCGCCCAAAATGCCGCCTCCGGGCGGCACACCCTCAGAGCAAGTCAGACGCCGCACACGCGACGCAACCCCGCCACCGCCTGAGATTCGACCTCATCGCTCAGCGCGCCGCCACCACGCGCACAGACGCGCAAAATAAATCCTGTCACCCCGTCTGGCGCGCAGTGCTATCCCCGCCTCGCCTGCCCGCTTAACGGCACGGTTTTAATGCATCTGCGTTATTACTTAACTTCAGATTCTACAGGGACTGATGTAAGAAAAAAACGTCAACAAAACAAATGCAGATTCATGCAAACAAATGCATGCCATCCTGAATAAATCATTATCAGTTAATCAATTCGCTTGGAGCAATCTTCAGATTTGCTCCAAGACTCTATTGTTAGGCTGTCAATGACTCCATTTCTAAAAAGTGAGTGGGATCGATTTTCTCCATCATCGAAAATAAAGATTTTAAAATTAAAGGAGACTCACCTAGTAAATTATCGGTGTTGTCACCCATATCAATCTCTTGATTATGAGAATATTTATTGATAAATCTATAAACTTTCTCTATCTCATCGATACTTACACCTTGTACGTTTTTAACGCTGTCATCAAGCAAGGTTCTAAAATTATCTCGTTTCTTAGGGAATTTAAATGATAAAAACGTTTCAAGTAATTTTCTAGATAAATTTGCGCAAAGATAAACCTCATCCAATTCGAGATGCGCTTTATCTTTAAAATGCCTTAGTCGAGAATATAAAAAATGATACTCAGAATTGTAGTTTGTAAGATGACCTGAGGCATTAACCACTCTAGATTTCCGAACACCATCAAAATAAGTTTCGACACTATAAACCCTGGATCTTACTTTGTCTTTCTTATTTTTTTTCAAAATCCAATCACGAACTAACTTAAAGTATGAGAAACTATGTGTAAGAACGAACAACTGCATAGATGATTCAAAGGTTTTTTTCAAAAATGCATAGGAATGGAATAAGTGATTCGAATCAAAGCTTGAAACCGGATCATCAATAACAATGACTGACTGTGTAATATCATTATCATCCTCACCAACTTTTATAGCAAAATAAACGAATGCTATCGCTGTTTTTTCTCCCTCACTAAGATTACGCGCATGAGAAGCAGAACCATTTCTTTGTATTCGATATCCTTTCTTTGTCTTATCAAAACATAATGAAATTTCACTTCTACCTAAAAACTTATGCAATTCCTCATTAAAAACTTTAGCAGCTATTGACTCGTCTGATAAAGAACTTTCTAAAGTATCAATTTTACTCTTGAGCTCTATTTTAGAGGCAGATAGCTCACTTATTCTGTCACCCACCTCCTTTTTATTAATCTCTTTTTTATCATATTCAAAATCAATTAATTCCCGCGCCGCATAATGAAGTTCCAGTCTGCTTTTTGTTTTTGCAACTTCTTCCGCAAAATTTCTTGACTTATTATTATGTCTATTAAATATTTCTTGCACTTGCTCTACTAATGAATTGTACTCCATTATCTTACTATATGGCATGATATTAATTGACAGTGATAGTTCGAAAGGGTTCTCATCTTTTAACTTTAAAGTATTTCTCCATTGAGATATTAACTCATCAATTTCAATTTTAGAATTATTTAGCAGCTCAATAAGATTTAAATATTCATCTTGAAGCTCAGGGAAAAGACTATCTTTAGGTGGTAGAATGGTGAGCGGCACTTCAGAACAATATTTAAAAGCACTAGAAATCTCTTCTTTGAAAACCCTGAATCCATCACTAAAATGTCTTTCAATTTTTTGCATTTTTTCAAGATGCAACTCACCACCACAAAATTCACATTTAAGACTTTCTAACTCTTTATGAATAGATAATCCTTTTTCTACCCAAGATTGTAAAGTTGAATTCTCTTTAAGGGATTCTATAATTTCACTAACCACGGTTTTTTGGAGCACAGTAGTTATTTGCTCATGAGACTCCTCAAAAGTTTTGACATTTAAAGAATACAAGTGCGTATTTATAATTGGCATTTCAACTGGTAGTGCAGCCCTAGTCAAATCACCTAAATCCTTATCATTGAGCAACGATTCCTTTTTATATAAACTCACACCTTCCTTTAATATCAACCCGGATAGCGTTGTTCTATTATAATTCAGATAACGCCGATCTTGAGTATTTATCACCTGAAGATTTGTTTTAATATTTCTCGCTGTTTTGGTCAAAAAATCCAACATGCTTCTTTCTAATGAGGATTTATTCTCCATTTCATTGTGTAAGTCTATTTTTATTATTTTGTATTCTTCTTTTAATTTCTCTAATTCTTTACGATCATTGATTTTATTTTTATCAATCAAAAGTATACTACTGACAGAATTATCCCAATCAATATTCTCCCTTACAAAATCGTCATTGAACGTAAACAATCTTAACATGTTATCTTTAACATTAGCCTCAGTTAAAGACTTTACTTGCTCACCATCATTATAAGATATCTCAAACTCAGGTGAAACATAGCCACAACTACCGATATTTTTCTTTTCGATGCATCTAAAAAGCTTAGTCAGCGTTGACTTACCAGAGCCATTCCATCCATATATAAGATTGAACTTTGAAAACTCGTCACAATTAATATTGTTATGGTTTTCGTATATTCCGAAACCTCGTAATTTGTTGATGCTCCGTATCATAACAATTACCTATAACTTTATTTAGCCTAGTGACACTAAAATATTTCACATGCCACCCCATTAGACACCATAGTGTTATTAAATTTGTAAAACACCTATCTAACCATCAAATATTTTATATGCAAAAACCCTCGTTAACACACCCTTATGAATTGGTCATAACATCTAAATCAAAATCATTTCAAAGTTGATAATTAACAATGAAATTAATCCATTCAAAAATAGCTAAGCGCTGCTCATCATGAGTTTACATAAAAAACGGTTTATTTAAAGGCTATTATCATAACCTAATCAATTTAAGTAGATATAGATCAAATCTTTTGATAAGTATCTGATGGTCTTGAGAGCAGGCCTATGCTTAAAACCCTATGCAATCGGCGTTTTTCGCAGCTTTGCTCATTGCCCGATATATCTTGACTACGATCTGAGGTTTTTTCTATCTGAAAAGCTTGGATTTCCTGAGAAACGATTCCACAGTTATTGACAGGACTCCGAGGCGCGGCAATGCCGCTTTTTAAAGTCAAAGGCTCAACGGCCAAAAGCTTTGGAACAATGCGCCATTCGGCTGTCCGGGTAACACGTACCAGCTCAGAGCCCAAGTGCGGGGCGTAGATGCCCACAACTCTCTCAATATCCTCTTCGTAGGCGTTGACCTCATCAGTCACGTTACGAGCCACACGGACGGTCTGACTATCGCGTGGAACATTCGCCCCACCCTGCGCTTCGATATACAGGTCAAATTCACCTTCATCAGCTGCAGCTCTGGCCGCTTCGACACGCTCATCGAATTCATCAGCAATGCTTACCCCGCGAGGCAGTTTGCGCAGTTCGCGATATGCGCCCATCGTCGGCAGGCCAATTGATTTAAATTGCGGGATACGCCATGTTGACGCCCATGCGGTTACCGCTGATGCGGTATCGGTTAGAGGCTTGCCGGTGTCGTGATCGACCTGACCATCGAGCGCGTAACCATCGATATTCTTCGCGATGTATTTTGCAATGTAACCAGCTGCGCCACCTTGATTGAGGTGCTTCGCTTCAAAGCGCTGTGCTACAGCGCCTTTTTCATCGCCATCTTCTTTTAATGCATAACGGCGCATGATTTCGGTGATGTGTTTGCGTTGCTCTGGTTTGCAAAAAAGCATCATATGCCAGTGCGGAGTCCCGTCATGATGCGGCTCAACAACACGCATCCCGTAGACCTGCAGACCGTTATCTTTAAAAGCTGTACGCATCAGGCTCCAGATGCGGCACAAATACCGCTGTCCATCCTTGGGCGTAAAGGCGGTTTCATTCCATCCGTGGTTAAGCTGCACCGTCTTTTTGTCGCCCTTTCCAACCTGACGTGTCGGATGATACTTCGACGGCGTGGTGATAGTGATAAACATCCCGACGTCACCCTGACCGGCCGCATAGCGTTCAATCCCTGCGATAGTATTCATCAGTTCCATACGACGGATTTCGGGGTTTGAAATACTTCCCATAACTTTGCTGATAAGATCGATGCGCTCACCGGTGACTTTGTTTTCCAAGTCACACGACTTCAAGTATTCGAAATTAGCCTGACGGCGAGAATGTACATCACGGATCGCCGTTTTGCTGGCGTATGGGGAGCGGTCTTTATTCACCTCACCGGCGGCAATCAGCAAAGCCTCGTGCCAGCGCATACGCTGCGCCTTAAACTGGTTAATCCACCATTCATCGTTAATCAGACGAGCGATAGCGGAAAATGCCTGGCGGATCGTGATTTGCCCTTTGCGGTATTTCTTCCAGAACATTGGGGTGATGTTGAATGCACGAGCTGCACCGGCAACGTGACCATATAAGTGCGCCTGCGCTTCATCGGTGAAAAGGGTTTCTTTACCGCCATGAGCATCTGCCCATGCGTCGCTAAGTTCCTCATAAGCAACATAGAGCTGCGAAGCAATACGAGCAGCAAATTTTTTGAGCGCTTTGTCACTCATACCCGCTAATCGTGAATAGCTTTCGCGCTCGCTCAGAAAGAGAAGCGATGCAGTCTCGTTCATTCCATTTAACTGATTAACCCGCTCAAGACGCGGCCCCACCCTTTGCTCAACGGTGTTCTTGAGGAAATAGAAACCATGAAGTGGGCTTTTAGTACGACGGATGAAGTCATACCGCGAGTTAAACAACGTTTTTAAGACATATGGTAGGCGATTAACTTTACCTAAAACACCTTGCACCTGACGGTATTCGCCACGTGTAAGGGGTCTGTCGCGGCCTATAGCCTCTTTGTTGACATTATTCCAGGGATAAGCACCAACGAATGTATCACTGGTGCCCTTCAAAAATGGTGGTGGTGGCGAGGGGGCAACACGCCCCCGAGGTTCGTTGGACATATTATTTAAAGGCGTCCAGACATTGCTTCCCCAAGCGTTCAATTCGAGCTTCCAACGCTGAGAAGCCGGTAAGATCGCTGATCAAAAGATCATGCAATGCCAAGCCTGAGATAAGCTTAGGGATAGTTGAGTAGTAACCCACAACGTCCAGCCATTCCTTACCTTCATTCTTACCGGATGTGGCAGTCTTCTTCTCCTGCAAAATGAATTGATAGCGGTCGCTGGTAATGACGTACTGGTTATTTATCTCAATGCGTAGGCTCATTTTTTCTTCCTTTTAAAAGTGGTTAGCCAGCTCTACCGAAAATTGCGTTGTGTAACTTTTCCGACTCCTGACCCAATAACTCGATAATCTCGGTGCGATTAAGTTCTGACTTGCTGATGTGCGCGATAAGCCCGTCAAACCGAGAAGAGAAACGGGTCGCCGTGTCGCGCTGTGCCTCGCTTACTGCATGCGCCAGAAGTGCCGAACACATCCCCGGCTGCGCTGTATTTTGCTTTTGCATTTGCCTATCTCCGGACAAAAGGAGTCCCCACGCTGTAAGGCGCGTAATAAAACGAATCCAGATTAATTAATGTAAATACTGCTCAGGCTTTACCGAGGTTAAAATGGTTGGCGCGTACTCAAAAAGGCTAAACAGCTCTCGCAGCGCGCGGAAAAGTTTGTCGCGCCAATAACAGCCCTCTTCATTCAAACGCCAGTGCGGCATCATAAATTCCTGCTCTGTCAGTCCCGCATGAAGAAACAGTGATCGCCTTTGGCTAACGGTCAGGCGGCTGATGAAAGTTGCTTTCGACACGCCAAGTTGGCGGTGCCGGGCGAATGCATTTCTCAATTCATCAAGCGCGCAAACAAGACGCTCACGATCGGCTTCGGTCATTTCCTCTAAGCGCATGACAGAGTGACGCTGCTTTAATTGAGCGTGGAAACAAACCGTAAGACGCTCCCGCTCCATCATCTGATTGTAAAAATCGCAAGTGTCCTGCCAGCGAGGCTGAGCCAGATACTTGCAGACCAGACCGCGAAGCGCTGTTGGTTGTTTCTGGATAACATCAAGTGTCATTACCGTCATAACCACAGTCCTCTCTTCTTGACTAAGCTACGAAGCTTCTCGATAACACCCGTCTTACGGGTTCGGATAATGATGCCCTTGCGTCCGCGACCGTGAGTGATAGTGAAGTTAATCTGACTAGGGCTTTCTCTACGCAGTAGTTGAGCAATGCAACGGGGTTCATTCTTCATACTGGCTCCCCTAATCCGAGCCACATCAGCCACCCGTCCCGAATTTCTTTCGGGCGACTGTCATAGGCCATCTTCATACCCTTGTTCCACGCTGGCAGGTAAACCCAGTATTCCCCTGCTCGGCCGCTTGTTGACTGAGGATCAGTCATCTCAACCACGGGCAGCTTACCCTTCTCAATCATCCCTTTGACTGCTGCAGGAGTTTTGCCAATAAGACGCGCGAATTCCTGATATGGGACGGCGTCGCTCGCACTATCAATGACCCTATTCATTTGTGAGTATTCCTCGTTAGTGTTTTAATTGCTCCTAATGGCTATTAATTGCCATATTGGAGCCATTAACTTGCGATAACGAATAGAAGATTACTCCGTTATCGTTTTTCTATCAATAGTGGAGTGTTAATTACGATGATACCCGTCAATGAGAAGCTTGCGATCATGCGTGAGTCGGAACGTATGAATAGAAAAGAATTCAGTGACTTAACCGGTGTTCCATACAGCTCTCTCTCGAGTTACGAGAAGGGCGTAAAAGATATGGGCATACAGGCGGTGATGAAGATTTTGAATCATCCTCAGTTCAAAAAATACACGATGTGGTTCATGACAGAGACGATATCACCTGAAGCTGGGCAGATTGCACCGGCTCTCGCGCACTTTGGGCAGCAGACAACAACGTCACCCCACTCAGACCAGAAAACTGGCTAACTATTTACGGCGCTTATTTGTGCAGTAAATGCACAGTGAGTTTTTGCTATTTAAATCAGGAAATTGAAGTACGCAGTAACATCATCGGGAGGCTTTATGTCTGTTAAAAAGCTCGATGATGGTCGATATGAAGTGGACATTAGACCGACTGGGCGTAACGGAAAACGCATCCGTCGGAAGTTCGACAAGAAAAGCGAGGCGATGGCTTTTGAAAAACACACTCAATATAACCATCACTCAAAGGAACGGCTTTCAAAACCCACGGACAAACGCCAACTGTCAGAACTGAAAGAGTTGTGGTGGAAGCTGAAAGGTAAACATGAGGAGCACGGTCAATCGTATCTCAGGAAAATTGAGCGTTTCGAAACGATGACCGGAAACCCGTGCGCTTTCCAGATCACCAAGAGCCTGATAACGCAATATTGTGCTCAACGCCGGGGTGAAGGTATTAAGCCAACTACCATCAACCGCGACCTGATCACGTTAGGTGGGATGTTCACAACCCTGATTGAGTCAGAATTGTATAACGGTGAACATCCATTCAGGGGATTCAAAAAACTGAAAGAGCAGGCAGCCGAAACGGGCTATCTCACTCTTGAAGAAATTAACGCCTTACTAGCCGCGCTCTCAGGTGATAATCGTAAAATTGCCGTCTTGTGTCTGAGTACCGGGGCAAGATGGGGAGAGGCTGCAAGGCTGAAAGCGGAGAACGTGATTCATAACCGGGTGTCTTTCGTTAAGACGAAAACCAACATACCGCGAACGGTTCCGATCTCTGATGACGTTGCGGCTTACGTAGTCGGTAAAACACGAGGCTTCCTGTTTCCTGAGGCCAGTTATGCTGAATTCAGGCGAATCCTCAAAGCTGTCAAACCAGATTTACCGGCCGGGCAAGCGACACATGCGCTGCGACACTCTTTCGCCACGCACTTTATGATTAACGGGGGCAATATCATCACACTGCAGAGGATCTTAGGTCATACGAAAATTGCGCAGACAATGGTCTATGCGCACTTCGCTCCTCAGTACCTGCAGGACGCGATTTCGCTTAACCCGCTGAAGGGTGCTAATGGTGGTAAGAGTGTCCACAATGTGTCCACACCCTAGCCGCTTTTTATGGCTTTTGGCTGCTAGTAGTAAAACGTGAAGCCTTGTCTGGCGCGGCTTTCCAGCTATGCCAGACATTAAAAAGGCTCCCTCAGGAGCCTTTCTTCTGTCAATGTAGCGACGCTAATCTCGCCGCAAAGCCGACAAATAATAGTCCTATCAACCCATTCCCCAGCTTCGCCAGTTTCTTTTTGGTTTTCAGGTAGCGGGTGACAAACGCGCCAGAGAAGATCAGGAAGCTCATGTACATAAAGCTAATCAATTCAAGCGTGGTGGCGAGGATCAGGAAAGAAGTTCCGGTGTTTTGCGCATTCACGTCAATAAACTGTACGAAGAATGACACGTAAAACAGAATCGCTTTCGGGTTCGTCAGGCTCAATACCAGAGAACGCTTCATGATGGCGCTGGCAGGCTCGGCTCCACTTTCGTGCCCATTAGTCTGTCGGGTAATGACCGACCACAGCATTTTACCGCCAAGCCACAGCAGATAAAACGCCCCCAGATAGCGGACGATATTGAACAGCACCGGCGTGGTCTGGATTAAGGCCGCGACGCCTGCCCATGCCAGAAACATCAAAACCGCATCGCCGATAAACACACCGGTCGCGGCGAGATAGCCTTTTTTGACGCCGTGACCAATACCCGTTTTCAATACAAACAGCGTATTCGGACCGGGTACCAGCACAATGAAAAATGCGCCGACCACGTACGTCCAGAAATTCAGTACACCAAACTCCGCAAACACCTCTCCCTCCTTTTGCTGAAAAACAACGGGAATATCGCTGCAAAAACGATATTCCCGAAAACTGTCGCGTTATTGTACGCCGTTATAGCCGTCAAGATAAGTCGTGGCCAGTTCGTTGCCGTATAAAATGGCATCCTTCGGCTCCATTTCCGAGGTCCATTTGCTATCACTATTCCCCGTGAAGGCGTGCTCCGTTTTGGCCTCTTCCTTCAACCGGTCGCGAATAGCCTGTGCATACTGCTGAGCGTAAGACGGCGGTTGCCCCGCGGCGCGGTCAGCTTTCCCCTGCTTATACAGCTCACGAAACTGCGGCACATTGAGACGATAATTTTGCGAAATACTGGAGGTATAATTCCCGCCCGTAAAATTGGATTGATGCGAGACGAAATAATAGGCATGTCTTTCAGGTGAGGGTTTATTGCTGTTGCAACCACTGAGGACAGCGATCCCCATAAGTACCGCGACCACTTTTCCATTCATCCTTTGTTCCTTTTAAATTCATGAGGTTAGGCAAGAGGAGTATAACGCGGAATGAGGTCGGGAAGAGACTGCGAAAAATGATAGTCTTATAAAATCAGCGGGCACCTTGACGGTGCCCTCATGGTTCTCAGATATCCTGGACGGCGAACAGCAACGCGTTGCGGTGTCTGTTTAGTCCACATTTTCTGATAGCGTGGATACGCATATTGCGGCGGGATTGTGCTTCCAGCCAACGAGCCTTACGACGACTCACCTGTCGCAACATACGCCAGCGCCCTACTTCTGTTCTACTGCGCTTCATATCGACAACTCTTTCACTCACAGAGACGCCATTATAAGCTCAACCCCGTCGCAAACCAGCGCTTTTATCTGCCGTTTTTATTTGCCAGATGAATCCTGATGCGTACACTCATAACAATACGCTTTCAAAAGGATTTTTTACTTATGACAACCTTCTACACCGTGGTGAGTTGGCTGGTCATTCTGGGATACTGGCTGTTAATCGCGGGGGTGACGTTACGCATCCTGATGAAGCGCAGAGCCGTACCTTCTGCCATGGCCTGGCTTCTGATTATTTACATTCTGCCGCTGGTGGGCATTATCGCGTATCTCTCTTTCGGTGAGCTTCATCTGGGTAAACGCCGCGCCGAGCGCGCCCGCGCGATGTGGCCCTCGACGGCGAAATGGCTCAGCGATCTTAAAGCCTGCAAACATATCTTTGCCGAAGAAAACAGTAGCGTCGCCTCTTCATTATTCAAGCTGTGCGAACGCCGCCAGGGCATCGCGGGCGTTAAGGGTAATCAGCTGCAATTAATGACTTCGTCCGACGATGTGATGCAGGCACTGATCCGCGATATTCAGCTGGCGCGTCATAACATCGAGATGGTTTTTTATATCTGGCAGCCGGGGGGCATGGCGGATCAGGTTGCTGAATCACTGATGGCCGCCGCTCGCCGCGGTATTCACTGCCGCCTTATGCTGGATTCCGCTGGCAGCGTCGCGTTTTTCCGCAGCCCGTGGGCGGGAATGATGCGCAATGCCGGTATAGAAGTGGTTGAGGCGCTGAAGGTTAATCTGCTGCGTGTTTTCCTGCGGCGCATGGATCTTCGCCAGCACCGCAAAATGATTCTGATTGATAACTATATTGCCTACACCGGCAGTATGAACCTGGTTGATCCGCGCTTCTTCAAGCAAGATTCCGGTGTCGGTCAATGGATCGATCTGATGGCGCGAATGGAAGGCCCGGTCGCTACCTCGATGGGGATCGTCTACTCGTGCGACTGGGAAATAGAAACCGGTAAGCGTATTTTACCGCCGCCCCCGGACGGCAATATTATGCCGTTTGAAGAGGCCAGCGGACATACCATTCATACCATTGCCTCCGGGCCGGGTTTCCCGGAAGACCTCATCCACCAGGCATTACTCACGGCGACCTATTCTGCGCGTGAGTATCTGATTATGACGACGCCTTACTTCGTCCCCAGCGACGATCTGCTGCACGCTATTTGTACAGCCGCGCAGCGTGGTGTAGACGTCAGTATTATTATGCCGCGCAAAAACGATTCTCTGCTGGTCGGTTGGGCAAGCCGCGCATTCTTTAGCGAACTCCTTGCCGCAGGGGTGAAAATTTATCAGTTTGAAGGCGGACTGTTGCATACCAAGAGCGTGCTGGTGGACGGTGAGCTGAGCCTGGTGGGTACAGTTAACCTTGATATGCGCAGCCTGTGGCTAAACTTTGAAATCACCCTCGTGATTGACGATGCCGGATTTGGTGGCGATCTGGCGGCGGTCCAGGATGATTATATCTCCCGCTCGCGCCTGCTGGATGCCAGACTGTGGGTGAAACGCCCTCTCTGGCAGAGAATTGCTGAACGACTGTTTTACTTCTTTAGTCCGTTGCTGTAAAACGTGCCCAACGATGTTTAACAGGTAGTCATCATGGAAATGGATCTGAACAATCGCCTGACCGAAGACGAAACGCTCGAGCAGGCCTATGACATTTTTCTCGAACTGGCGGTTGATAACCTCGATCCCGCAGATGTGATCCTCTTTAATCTGCAGTTTGAAGAACGCGGCGGTGCCGAGCTGTTCGACCCTTCAGAAGACTGGGCTGAGCATGTTGATTTTGATCTCAATCCGGACTTCTTTGCTGAAGTGGTGATTGGGCTGGCCGATGAAGATGGCGGTGAAATTAACGACATTTTCGCCCGCGTTCTGCTGTGTCGCGAGAAAGACCACAAGCTGTGCCATATTCTCTGGCGCGAATAATAAAAAAGGCTGCGATGGCAGCCTTTTTTATTTAATCCGGTAATTCACTACCACAGCGGTTACAGAAACGCGCGCTGTGTTCATGCTCACCCTGACGGCAGTTCGAACATTTACGCTGCTGCTTGCGGTTCTGAAATGCACTGCTCATGTGGGTGGTAATCAGTCCCGTCGGGATCGCGATCACCGAATAGCCAATCAAAATCAGGACCGATGCCACAATACGCCCAAGCGGCGTATGCGGTGTGATATCGCCGTAGCCAACGGTTGTAACGGTCACAATAGCCCAGTAGACGGACGCATTAAGCGTCGTAAAGCCATATTTGGGCCCTTCTATTAGATACATCAGCGCGCCAAAAACAATCATGACGATGGCAATAAACGAGTAGAACAAAATAAGCTGATGCCGCGCACTGACGATCGCACTCCAGAACACGCGTAATGACGGCATAAAACGCAGTAATTTCAGAATTCGTAATACCCGAATCACGCGCATCGCTCGCCAGGCGAAGACATAGCTCAGGCTGATCTCCGGCCAAAGCCACATAACATAGAGCGGCAGGATGGTGGCTAAATCGATAAATCCCCAGAAGCTGAAAACATATCTGGCCGGGTTGGGCCAGGCTATCACTCTGAGGAGATATTCGGCGGTAAAGACCAGGGTAATCGCCAGTTCAAGCCAGACAAAGATATGCCATTCGTCAAACGTCAGGTGGTATTGCGTCCCGGCACCCGATTCAATAAAGATGACAACCACGCTGAGCAGCGCAAATAAGCCGCAAAGACCTTCGAAGCGTCGCCCGGATACCGTTTCAGGATCGAATAAAAAATGATAAAGCCGCCGGCGGGCTGACGTGAATAAACGCGACACAGTAACCTCGCAAAAAATAAGGGCTGACGTCATGTCAGCCCTTGCGATTATAACGGGTCTACTTTAAGGCAGGAAACCGCATGTCGGAAACTGCCCTCCAGCACCGGTCGTGTTTTTGCACATTCCGGGCCGGCCATTGGACAGCGCGTGCGGAATACGCAGCCGGACGGCGGATTAATCGGCGAAGGCAGTTCCCCTTCCAGCAGCTGAATAGTTTTATTTTTTTCCAGATCCGGGTCGGGGATCGGCACTGCCGACATCAGCGCTTTGGTATAAGGATGCAGCGGGTTGTGGTACACCTCGTCATAAGTGCCCAGTTCCACCGCGTGCCCCAGATACATCACCAGTACACGGTCTGAAATGTGCTTCACCACGGCCAGATCGTGAGCGATGAAGATCAGCGAGAGCCCCATCTCACGCTGCAGCTTCTGCAGCAGGTTAACCACCTGTGCCTGAATGGACACGTCCAGCGCGGAGACCGGCTCATCACAGATGATCAGCTTCGGTTCCAGGATGAGCGCACGCGCAATGCCAATGCGCTGACACTGGCCGCCGGAGAATTCGTGCGGATAGCGGTTGATGAGGTTTGGCAGCAGGCCCACTTTCATCATCATCGCTTTCACACGATCGCGCACTTCCTGACGCGACATCTTCGGATGATAGGTGCGCAGCGGCTCGGCAATAATTTCGCCGATGGTCATACGCGGGTTCAGTGACGCCAGCGGATCCTGGAAAATCATCTGGATATCGCTACGCACGTCGCGCCACTCGTCCGGTTTCATCCCCAGCAGGTCTTTGCCCAGCCAGGCCACTTTGCCGTCGGTGGCTTTCACCAGACCGATAATAGCACGGGCAAAAGTGGACTTCCCGCAGCCAGACTCACCCACCACGCCCAGCGTTTCGCCCTCGTACAGGCGAAGCGTTACGCCATCAACGGCTTTGAGGGTTTTAGGCGGCTGCCAGAACCACTGTTTGCCGTCTTTGATATCGAAATGGACTTTAAGATCGGCAATTTCGAGCAGCACATTTCTTTTTTCATCTAATGCGTTCATACCAGCTCCTCATGCGGCTTAAAGCAGGCGCGCAGGCGGCCTGGTGCAAACTCTTCCAGCGGCGGAGCGCTATTACAAATCTCCATCGCATGCGGACAACGTGGCTGGAATGGACAACCTTTTGGCAAACGCAGCAGGTTTGGCGGGTTACCCGGGATCGTCAGCAGGGATTCACCTTCCGCATCCAGACGCGGTACCGCATTCAGCAGGCCGATAGAATACGGATGTGCAGGCTGATAGAAGACATCACGCGCCTGACCATACTCCATGGTACGACCGGCATACATCACCAGCACTTTGTCGCAGATACCTGCAACCACGCCCAGGTCATGGGTGATCATGATAATTGCCGTGTTGAATTCCCGCTTAAGCTCGTTCAACAGGGTCATGATCTGTGCCTGAACGGTTACATCCAGCGCAGTGGTCGGCTCATCAGCAATCAGCAGTTTTGGCCGGCAAAGCAGCGCCATCGCAATCATCACGCGCTGACGCATACCGCCAGAGAATTCGTGCGGGAACATGCGCATGCGCTTGCGCGCTTCCGGCATTTTTACCGCATCCAGCATTTTCACCGACTCTTCAAAGGCTTCCGCTTTACCCATACCTTTGTGCAGCATCAGCACTTCCATCAGCTGCTCGCCGACGCGCATGTACGGGTTTAAAGAGGTCATTGGGTCCTGGAAAATCATCGAAATCTGCTCAGCGCGAAGCTTATTCAGCTCGTGTTCCGGCAGGTTGAGGATTTCACGACCGTTGAATTTCGCAGAACCACCAATCACGCCGTTAGACGCCAGCAGACCCATCAGCGCAAATGCGGTTTGAGATTTACCGGAGCCAGACTCCCCCACGATCCCCAGCGTTTCACCGGCGCGCAGATTAAAATTAAGGTCGTTTACGGCGGTTACATCACCATCCGGCGTTTTAAAGGTGACACGGAGATCGTTTACATCCAGCAGCATATTGCTCTGCTGTTGCGCCATTGGCGCAGTGGCCGTTTCAATAATCGTCATGACGGCGCTCCTTAACGGTCTTTCGGGTCGAGGGCATCACGCAGGCCATCGCCGATAAAGTTGAAACAAAACAGGGTGACAACCAGGAAACCCGCCGGATACAGCAGCAACCACGGTGAAACTTCCATCGAGTTTGCACCGTCACTCAACAACGCGCCCCAGCTGCTTAACGGCTCTTGCGTGCCCAGCCCCAGGAAGCTCAGGAAGGATTCAAAGAGGATCATGCTCGGCACCAGCAGTGAGGCATACACCACCACCACGCCAAGAACGTTCGGCACAATGTGGCGAACCACGATATTTCTGGTCGATACCCCACCCACCTGTGCCGCTTCGATAAACTCTTTGCGCTTAAGGCTCAGCGTTTGACCGCGCACGATACGCGCCATATCGAGCCAGGACACCATCCCGATGGCCACGAAAATCAACAGGATGTTCTGACCAAAGAAGGTCACCAGCAGGATCACGAAGAACATGAACGGGAAGGAGTTGAGGATTTCCAGCAGACGCATCATGACGGAGTCCACTTTCCCGCCGAGATAACCGGAAAGCGATCCGTAAAGCGTGCCGAGGATCACCGCCACCAGCGCAGCAGCAATACCGACCATCAACGAAATGCGGCCACCGATGGCCACGCGCACCAGCAGATCACGACCGGATGAATCGGTACCGAAATAGTGCCCGGACTCCATATCTGGCGCGCTGGACATCATGCCCCAGTCCGTATCGAAATAGGTGAATTGCGACAGCATCGGTGCCAGCGTCACAAACAGGGCAATGATCACCAGTACGACCAGGCTCGCGACGGCAGCACGGTTGTGCATAAAGCGACGACGCGCATCCTGCCAGAGGCTGCGACCTTCGACTTCCAGTTTTTCACTGAAGTTTTCCAGCGCCTCGCTGTTTTTCTTACTCAACATCATGGCGTGCTCCAGTTAGTAACGGATTTTAGGGTCGATAACGGCATACAGCACATCGACAATGGCGTTAAACAGAATGGTCAGCGCGCCAACCAAAATCGTCAGGCTCAGCACCAGCGAGTAGTCACGGTTAAGGGCACCGTTAACAAACAGCTGACCAATGCCCGGCAGGCCGTAGATGGTTTCGATAACCATTGACCCCGTAATGATGCCGACAAAAGCTGGCCCAAGGTAAGACAGGACGGGTAACAGCGCAGGCTTCAGCGCATGCCGTAAAATAATCCGGCGCATCGGTAAGCCTTTCGCGCGCGCGGTACGGATAAAGTTGGAGTGCAGAACCTCAATCATCGACCCGCGCGTGATACGCGCGATACTGGCGATGTATGCCAACGATAATGCCACCATTGGCAGTATCATGAATTGCAGCGCCCCACCGTTCCACCCGCCGCCCGGCAGCCATTTCAGCGTGATGGCAAATATCATGACCAGCAACGGTGCGACAACGAAGCTTGGGATAACCACCCCGGTCATTGCTACCCCCATGACGGCATAATCCCATTTGGTATTTTGTTTTAAGGCGGCGATAACGCCCGCAGCAACCCCGAGAACGACGGCGAGCAGGAATGCTGCAGCACCCAATTTAGCCGATACCGGGAAGCTTGACGCCACCAGGTCGTTAACGGAGTAGTCTTTATATTTGAATGACGGCCCAAAATCCCCGTGTGCCAGCTGCTTCAGATAGTTGAAGTACTGGGTAGAGATAGGATCGTTCAGATGGTATTTCGCTTCGATGTTAGCCATGACTTCTGGCGGCAGCGTACGTTCACCGGTAAAAGGGCTTCCCGGTGCAAGACGCATCATGAAGAAGGAAATCGTGATGAGAATAAATAGC
Organism: Colias nastes; assembly: GCA_907164665.1. NCBI lineage: Eukaryota > Metazoa > Arthropoda > Insecta > Lepidoptera > Pieridae > Colias > Colias nastes. Next base: position 26,000 of record CAJQZM010029280.1, on the reverse strand, counting down.
GTTGGAATCGCTTCAAGACAGCGACGTAGGATAAATTTCAACATTGCCCGTACCTTCTGGCGTGTGCCTATATTATGTGACGTTGGTTAGACACCGTGGGGCAAGTACCCTCGCCCCACTCATTGCCATTAATGCTTGATAATATAAAGATTCTTAACGGAAATATTATCCAACGGGTCTTTACCGGTATAACCTCCTACCCACGGTTTCACCAGACGGGCGTTCACGTAGTAGTAAACCGGTACAATTGCAGAGTCTTTATCGAGTTGTTCTTCTGATTTCGCGTACAGCTCTGCGCGTTGCGCATCGTCAGTCACTTTCAGCGTATCACCGATAATCTTATCGAAAGCCGGGCTCTTATAGTGTGCAGTGTTATTCGAACTGTCACTGAGCATCGTGTTCAGGAAGGATGTCGGTTCGTTGTAGTCCGCACACCAGCCAGCACGTGCCACGTCGAACGTCCCCTGATGACGGGTATCGAGGAAGGTTTTCCACTCCTGGTTTTCCAGTTTGACGTTCGCACCCAGGTTTTTCTTCCAGATAGACGCGACGGCAATAGCCAGTTTTTTATGCAGATCTGACGTGTTGTACAGCAGGTTAAACGTCAGAGGCTTATCAGCGGTATATCCTGCTTCAGCCAACAGTTTTTTAGCTTCTTCGTTACGTTTTTCCTGGGACCATTTGAACCACTCAGGTTCAACCAGTTTCATACCGTCGGTGTAAGGCGGGGTGTAGCTGTAAGCGGGCAGATCGCCCTGGTTTTTCACCTTGTTAACAATGATATCGCGATCCAGCGCCAGCTTCAGCGCGGTACGAACGCGCACGTCTGTGAACGGTGCTTTCTGGTTGTTAATTTCGTAGTAGTACGTGCACAGGTACGGATCGACGTGAACTTCTTTCGGGATCTCTTTTTTCAGTTTCTGGAACAGTTCAATCGGCATGTTGTTATAGGTCATGTCGATCTCGCCGCTGCGGTAGCGGTTAACGTCCGTCACTTCAGAAGAAATTGGCAGGTAAGTCACCTGATTGATCACGGTTTTCGCGTTGTCCCAATACTGCGGGTTACGCTCCAGAACCATACGTTCGTTGACCACCCAGTCTTTCAGCTTATAAGCACCGTTGGTCACGATATTGGCTGGCTGCGTCCATTTTTCACCAAATTTCTCCACGGCGGATTTTGGTACCGGGGAGACGGACGGATGAACAAGCAGCTTATAGAAGTACGGAACAGGTTCGCTCAACGTCACTTCAAAGGTATTCGCATCAATGGCTTTTACGCCCAGATCGGTAACAGGTTTTTTGCCTGCGATAATGTCATCAATATTGGCGATGTGACCATACTGCAGATAGCTCGCATACGGGGAGGCGGTATTTGGATTCGCCAGGCGCTGCCAGCTATACACGAAATCTTCGGCGGTGACCGGAGTGCCGTCGGACCATTTAGCATCTTTACGCAGATGGAAGGTCCAGACTTTGAAATCCTTGTTTTCCCATTTCTCTGCCACACCCGGGGCCGGGTGGCCGTCTACGTCAGTGACCAGCAGACCTTCGAACAGATCGCGGTTAACGTTCGACTCAGGAACCCCTTCAATTTTGTGCGGGTCCAGAGACTGAACTTCCGCACCGTTGTTACGCACCAGCGTCTGTTTTTCCGCCAGTTGAACCCCTGCAGGCACATCCGCAGCCATTGCGTTGCCCGCGATTAGCGCAGTTAAAATCCCCGCCGCTACCAGATTTTTTTTTGTGATGATGGTCATTGTGTTGGTACTCCACTCATTATAATTACTGGCCTTCGCCAGCTGTGTAATCCCCTGTTGGGGCCTGTACAGCGCAGGAGTTTTTTATGCTGCTGCCAGGTTCTTTTTTCTACTTCTGCTATCACCGACTTTTTTATTACTGACCGCTCGTATGGCCGTCTTGCGTCGATTCTCAACACGCCGCCCCGTCTACGACGTGTTATGGATTTCTGAGACGAAAACTATATGAAAATAATTCTCATCTACTTGTTTAATTCTGCAAAATATAAGGCCGGAAAGTATCAAATGGCGCAAACGCCCGCCAATACATTTTGCAAATTTGTTAAGCAATTCTCTTTTACGAAGGATGCTGTTTCTCTGACAATCGTCTCACTGGACAGCATTTATCAAAAAATAAGTTAATATTCAATAAGATGTAAAAAATCGTCTCTGCACGCACTTCAATGCGTCGCCCCAGGCAGATTTTGCACAAAAATTTAACAACTGGTTATTATTTAGCACATTCCTCTAGGGGAACATTGAAATTACTAATATCATTTCGGATATCACTCAGCAAGCCCCAGACTATCATGTGAGTAAAATAACAGAGCATTCGAAGGATTTATGTGCAGGCGGGTGGGTAAGAAAGAATTAACTCGTTGAAATACAAGAAAAGAGGATTATTAGTAGAATTTATTATGTCATGTTCACATTTCAACTTTATTTATATGATTTGCTGATAATGACGTAAAAAAAACGGAGCCCCTGGCTCCGTCCTTTCATATGAAGTTTTAATGCAATAACCCAGGGAAAATGCTTTTAATGCCGGTAACGATAAACTCAATACCCAGCGCCATCAGCAGCAGCCCCATGATACGGGTAATAACGTTGATGCCTGTTTGCCCTAACAGCCGCACCAGCCAGGGAGCCATGCGGAATACGCCCCAACAGCAGAGCGCGAAAAGCGCAATCGCCACGGAAAAACCGATCAGGTGCATCAGACTGTGATAACGCGTCCCCCATACTATCGTCGAGCTAATGGCCCCCGGACCCGCCATTAGCGGCAAGGCCAACGGAACGACACCGATACTTTCACGGACCGCTGTTTCTGATTTCTCCTGTTTGTTCTGTTTATCCTCACCCAGCTTACCGCTGATCATCGACATGGCGATGGTGACAACCAGGATCCCGCCCGCAATACGGAAGGAATCAATAGAGATTCCGAATAACTGTAGAATGGCATCGCCCAGGTAAAGCGACGTCAGCAGAATAATCGCTACCGATAGGTTTGCCGTCAGGTTGGTTTTGTTTCTGGCAACGGCTGTCTGGTAGCTGGTCATACTGATGAAGACAGGGATAATCCCCACGGGGTTCACCAGTGCAAACAAACCAATAAAAAACTTAAAATATGTAGGGAAATCAAAGAGCGTTTGAATCACATTTAGCTCCGCTAATGAGCATGTTCAGGGACAGAAAATATGTCATGATAAAACCGCGCTGAAGATACGCTTTTTTGCAGCATTCTTCACCAGAAATCTGTGCCAAATCGTTATCATTTCATGATGTTAAACATTTGTAGAATCAATGATAGCGTCACTTCTAATAGTTACGTAATTATTTAACAGTGGAAAATTCTTGCCGAAATAGGCTGCTGAAAGGTATCAGCTTAGGGAAAAATTGATGCAGATCATGATTTCCGTACTCAGAAGTGAGTAATCTGATTACGCCGCCAGGGAGATCACCTATCAAAAAGGTATGATGCTAAGGTAAGGCTCTTTTAGTAAATTAGTGAGCTGGAACGAGAAGTAAGCCCTTGTTTTACTGTGTGTTACGCAAGTGGTATCGGCTCTGTCTATACTGTGTGACGTATCGAGCGCTGGTTTACTAAAAGAGTTTAAACATTATCAGGAGAGCATTATGGCTGTTACTAATATCGCTGAACTGAACGCACTCGTCGAGCGCGTTAAAAAAGCCCAGCGTGAATATGCCAATTTCACCCAAGAACAGGTTGATAAAATCTTCCGCGCGGCCGCACTGGCTGCTGCAGATGCTCGAATCCCTCTCGCTAAAATGGCCGTTGCCGAATCCGGTATGGGTATCGTTGAAGATAAAGTGATCAAAAACCACTTTGCTTCAGAGTATATCTACAACGCCTATAAAGATGAGAAAACCTGTGGCGTGCTGTCTGAAGACGACACCTTCGGTACCATCACTATTGCAGAACCTATCGGCATCATTTGCGGTATCGTTCCAACCACTAACCCAACGTCTACTGCTATCTTCAAATCACTGATCAGCCTGAAGACCCGTAACGCAATCATCTTCTCCCCGCACCCACGTGCAAAAGACGCGACCAACAAAGCAGCAGATATCGTTCTGCAGGCTGCAATTGCCGCTGGCGCACCAAAAGATTTGATTGGCTGGATTGATCAGCCGTCTGTTGAACTGTCCAATGCACTGATGCATCACCCGGACATTAACCTGATTTTGGCGACCGGTGGTCCTGGTATGGTTAAAGCTGCATACAGCTCCGGTAAACCAGCCATCGGCGTAGGCGCAGGTAACACCCCTGTTGTTATCGACGAAACGGCGGATATCAAACGTGCCGTAGCGTCTGTACTGATGTCAAAAACCTTCGACAACGGCGTTATTTGTGCGTCCGAGCAGTCTGTTGTGGTTGTTGATTCCGTGTACGATGCCGTTCGTGAACGTTTCGCAAGCCACGGCGGCTACCTATTGCAGGGTAAAGAGCTGAAAGCCGTTCAGGACATCATCCTGAAAAATGGCGCACTGAATGCTGCTATCGTAGGTCAACCAGCATATAAAATTGCTGAGCTGGCAGGCTTCACCGTTCCGGCAACAACCAAGATCCTGATTGGTGAAGTGAAAGTTGTCGATGAAAGCGAACCATTCGCTCACGAAAAACTGTCCCCTACTCTGGCAATGTACCGTGCGAAAGATTTCGATGACGCGGTAGAGAAAGCAGAGAAACTGGTTGCCATGGGCGGTATCGGCCACACCTCTTGCCTGTACACCGACCAGGATAACCAGCCAGAACGTGTTGCTCACTTCGGTCAGAAGATGAAAACTGCACGTATCCTGATCAACACCCCTGCTTCTCAGGGTGGTATCGGTGACCTGTACAACTTTAAACTCGCACCTTCCCTGACTCTGGGTTGTGGTTCCTGGGGTGGTAACTCCATCTCTGAAAACGTTGGTCCAAAACACCTGATCAACAAGAAAACCGTTGCTAAGCGAGCTGAAAACATGTTGTGGCACAAACTTCCGAAATCTATCTACTTCCGCCGTGGCTCTCTGCCAATCGCGCTGGATGAAGTGATTACTGATGGCCACAAACGTGCGCTCATCGTGACTGACCGTTTCCTGTTCAACAACGGCTACGCAGATCAGATCACCTCAGTACTGAAAGCCTCTGGCGTTGAAACTGAAGTCTTCTTTGAAGTTGAAGCTGATCCAACCCTGAGCGTTGTTCGTAAAGGTGCTGAACTGGCTAACTCCTTCAAACCAGATGTGATTATCGCACTGGGTGGCGGTTCCCCAATGGACGCCGCGAAAATCATGTGGGTCATGTACGAGCATCCGGAAACTCACTTCGAAGAACTGGCGCTGCGCTTTATGGATATCCGTAAACGTATCTACAAGTTCCCGAAAATGGGCGTGAAAGCGAAAATGATCGCTGTCACCACCACTTCCGGTACCGGTTCAGAAGTGACGCCGTTTGCGGTTGTAACTGATGATGCAACAGGTCAGAAATACCCACTGGCTGACTACGCGCTGACCCCAGATATGGCTATCGTTGATGCCAACCTGGTGATGGATATGCCGAAATCGCTGTGTGCCTTCGGTGGTCTGGATGCCGTGACTCACGCCCTGGAAGCCTATGTGTCTGTACTGGCGTCCGAATTCTCTGACGGTCAGGCTCTGCAAGCTCTGAAACTGCTGAAAGAGAACCTGCCAGCGTCTTACAACGAAGGGTCTAAAAACCCGGTAGCGCGTGAGCGTGTACACAGTGCTGCAACCATCGCGGGTATCGCGTTTGCGAACGCCTTCCTGGGTGTTTGTCACTCAATGGCACACAAACTGGGTTCTCAGTTCCACATTCCTCACGGTCTGGCGAACGCCCTGTTGATCAGCAACGTTATCCGTTATAACGCGAACGACAACCCAACCAAGCAGACTGCATTTAGCCAGTACGACCGTCCACAAGCACGTCGTCGTTACGCTGAAATCGCTGACCACCTGGGTCTGAGCGCACCGGGCGACCGCACTGCTGCTAAGATTGAGAAACTGCTGGCATGGCTGGACAGCATTAAAGCTGAGCTGGGTATTCCTAAATCTATCCGTGAAGCAGGCGTTCAGGAAGCTGACTTCCTCGCTCACGTAGATAAGCTGTCTGAAGACGCATTTGATGACCAGTGTACTGGTGCTAACCCGCGCTACCCGCTGATCTCTGAGCTGAAACAGATTCTGCTGGATACCTACTACGGTCGCGAGTTCAAGGAAAATGACACTGTCGCGGCAAAAGTTGAAGCGCCTGTTGTTAAAGCTGACAAAAAAGCGAAGAAAAGCGCTTAATTGACAGCCTAATAAAAAACCCGCCAATGGCGGGTTTTTTTATGCCTGCTGAACGGCAAAGAAATTTGCGCTGCCCTATTTCCGGTTATCGCTCTGGATAGCCGTCAGTGAACCGACAACAAGTGCTTCTTTATAGTGCTTGCGACAGACCGATACATAGCGCTCATTGCCCCCTATAACGACCTGCTCGCCATCCGCGTAGGGTTTACCCGATTGATCGAGACGAAGCACCATACTGGCTTTACGGCCGCAGAAACAGATAGTCTTCAGCTCAACGAGCTTATCCGACCATGCGAGCAAATACTGGCTGCCAGCAAATAACTCGCCGCGAAAATCGGTGCGTAGACCATAACAGAGTACGGGAATATCCAGTTCGTCAACGACTTCAGAAAGTGCATGAACCTGTTCACGCGTCAGGAACTGGCTTTCATCTACCAGAACACAATGGATAGGCTTAGCGGCGTGTTCAGTGCGGATATCATCCAGTAAATCTGTTTGCGGGTTATACAGCCTTGCTGGCGACGAAAGTCCTATTCTTGAACTTACCTTCCCTGCACCAAAGCGATCGTCGATTTCAGCGGTGTATACAACGGTGCGCATCCCCCGCTCCTGATAATTGTATGAGGATTGCAGTAACGCCGTCGATTTCCCTGCATTCATTGCCGAATAGTAGAAATAAAGTTGTGCCATTGGCCGAAGAACCCTAATCAATGTGTAATATTCCCGATGAATCATTGTACCATATTTTGTCCCGTCATCAGCGATGCACCGCACAGACTATGCCGCTGAACCCGCGATTAACCCTCGGTGCTTTTAGAAAATAATGCGTTAAAACATACATTAAACGCTTATCGGGCTGCCAATAAGCAACTTATGCAGCCAAACATAACACTTCTTTTTATACTGGAATTTACGTTCATTAAAATTCACTATTTATTAACTATTTTTGTCTCACCCGCACATCCCTGAAGTAATACAAAAGGCTGATATTTATCCGCCGCAACTATAATTCCTGGGGGAAATGTCACAAAACCAAACATGCATACCGCTGGTTTTTGCCGTTTGGCGTGAAATCATCAGACCAGACACACGGTGAAATTTAAGTTAGCGTAATTAATAATAGCGCCGGCGATTTCGTATTTTTTGAATTCCTTACATTCCCACCTATTGCACAACTCAATTTATCGCTCTATTATTAGGACAACAAACCACCCCCCATTATAAGTTTGAGATTACTACAATGAGCGAAGCACTTAAAATTCTGAACAACATCCGTACTCTTCGTGCGCAGGCAAGAGAATGTACCCTTGAAACGCTTGAAGAAATGCTGGAAAAATTAGAAGTTGTAGTTAATGAGCGTCGTGAAGAAGAAAGCGCAGCTGCTGCTGAAATCGAAGAACGCACTCGTAAACTGCAGCAATATCGCGAAATGCTGATTGCAGATGGTATCGATCCAAACGAATTGCTGAACAGCATGGCTGCGGCGAAAACCGGTACCAAAGCAAAACGCGCTGCTCGTCCGGCTAAATATAGCTACATTGATGAGAACGGCGAAGAGAAAACCTGGACCGGCCAGGGTCGTACTCCAGCTGTTATCAAGAAAGCAATGGATGAGCAGGGTAAACAACTGGATGACTTCCTGATCAAGGATTAATCCTAATCTAATTACAAAAATCCCGCTTAATGCGGGATTTTTTTTACGCGAAATTCCGCTGAGCAACCCTTTACACTCTGTCATATGTCGCCACAGACTATTTAATGTCTTTTACAATCCCTCTCCAGCAGCCACTGAGCCTCGTTATGGGCATAAAAAAACCGGTGGGCATCGCCACACCGGTCTTGTTCAACTGAGTATCAGACTATTTCTTAATACCCACGTTTTCTTTGAGCCAGGCTTTAAATTCTTCGCCCAGGGTATTGTGGCGAATACCATATTCAACGAATGCCTGCATATAACCGAGTTTATTACCGCAGTCATGGCTCTTACCTTTCATATGGTAAGCTTCTACGGTTTCTTTTTCGATCAGCATATCGATGCCATCGGTCAGCTGGATTTCATCACCCGCTCCCGGAGGCGTTTTCGCCAGCAGCGGCCAAATCTCAGCACTCAGCACGTAACGACCCACAACCGCCAGATTAGATGGCGCGACGTCCGCTTTCGGTTTCTCAACGACACCTACCATAGGAACGCTTTCGCCTGGCTCCAGATTAACGCCCTTGCAGTCCACAACACCATAGGCGGTAACGTCTTCTACAGGCTCAACCATGATCTGGCTGCTGCCTGTTTCGTCGAAGCGCTTGATCATCTCAGCCAGGTTATCCTGAGACAGATCTGATTCAAATTCGTCCAGAATAACGTCCGGCAGAATAACAGCAACCGGCTCATCACCCACAACCGGGTGTGCACACAGCACAGCATGACCCAGACCTTTCGCCAGCCCCTGACGAACCTGCATAATGGTGACGTGTGGAGGACAAATAGACTGAACTTCCGCTAACAGCTGGCGCTTAACGCGTTTTTCCAGCATCGCTTCAAGTTCAAAACTTGTATCAAAATGGTTTTCGATAGAGTTTTTAGATGAATGCGTAACCAGCACAATCTCAGTAATCCCTGCCGCGATACATTCATTTACGACGTACTGGATTAGTGGCTTATCAACTAAAGGCAGCATCTCTTTAGGGATTGCCTTCGTTGCTGGTAACATCCTGGTCCCCAATCCCGCTACCGGGATGACGGCCTTTCTGACTTTCGAATTTAGGGCAGCCATTCAAATTCTCCTGAGCTGTTCAAGTTTTGAACTTTTATGCATTAAATAACGCGTTGAGTATATCAGCCTCAGCCTTTAGTACGGGTCTGAAAAGAACGCGTTGCCGATCAATTAGGATAAATACGCATGAATCTGGCAGCGATAGTAGCACCGCCAACTAAACACTGGAAAAGCAATCTCAAGAATAAAACTCAACTGCTTATTCCGTGGACAACATTAAGCGCAACCGCCCGCCAGCACCCCAAATTTGGCACTGCCAGGAGGAACAGCGATGGCTAATTTGATTGAGGTAAGCCGTCCCCAGTGTTCCCAGCGGTACGCCGTTACTCACCTGAATATGATGCTCCCCAGTATTCAGAGAAGCGTTTAAACCCGCAGAAACAAGAATCAGATTTTTCAGTCCGCTGTGATAATAACCGACGAGAAGCGGAAACTGCCCAGGCAAATTAGCCTGGCGGAAAAGCTGATTTACTTGTTTAAGCAAACTGCCTAATTCAGGAAGCCGCTGTCCCTGATGGGATAACTGCTCCTGCAATAATCCATTAAATAGCGCACGAAGTAACAATGCGGCTAAAACACCATTGTCTCCTGCCCGGGTCACGTCCAGACAATAAAAAGCAAGATCGGAATCGGATAACGGCGCTATATCGAGCACCAGACCATGCTGGTCTGCCGCCACGAGTTGTCGATAATTTATCCGGCAATGGGAAAGCGTTTGTTGTACCGGCGGCTGAAGCTCTTGTAGCAATTTGGCTGCGGCAAGCGGATTACTGACCAACGCATCCCAGTCCTGAAACAGACGTTCTTCTTCCTCAACGCGGGAATTGAACATGTTGGGATAAAGGCAAGCGAGCACCGTCTCACGCAGACGGTTCAAATCCTTGACGGGCTTGAGCAGAATATCCTGTACCCCCAGCCGTAGCGCTTTCGCGATATCCGCCATATTCTCCGTCGCAGAGATCACCAGCACAGGCATCTGGTTTCCTTCGTTGCGAAGATGCTCAACCAGCTTCAGGCCATTCATTCGCGGCATCGCGATGTCGCAGATCATCAAGTCCGGGGCAATAGACGTCATTTTCTCCAGCGCGTCGATGCCGTCCTCGGCAAGAGAAGTATCCGCACCCAGTGAGGATAACCACGAATCCAGCAAAGAGCGGAAAACGGGCTCGTCTTCAACGATTAAAATGTGTTTTCCGACCAATGGCTGCGTCATGGTTCCTCCCCTGGCTGACAGTTACTCAATAGTGGCATGCTATTGGGACTATCGCCTGTCAGATTTTGCTGAAGTAATCAAATAAAGGATGCTTAAAGTGCTGTTCGCACAAATGGCAACAATTCATCTATTTTCTTTTCGACGGCTAAGGAACCCGCTGAAATCGCGGCCTCAGCTCTATGGAAATCAAGGGTAGAGATTTGAGGACAATAAGGTTGAATCAGAATATCAGGAGGATCGCCAGCCATACGGTTTCGCTTCAGGCGATTCTCAAGTACCTGAATTGACGTGGTCATGATTTCCAGGGCGGTGGGTGCCGTTACTGCGCGGCGAGTTGCCAGGCGTCCAATTCTTCCGCGCAAACGCGCATGCCAGGCGAGCTTCTCACCTTCGGCATCATCACTTTGCAGATTAACGGGCATGAGGTCTTGCTGCATCAGGTGGGCATCATGTTGCAGGTCCACGGCAATCACAATATCCGCGCCCATGGCACGCGTCAGGGAAACAGGGACCGGGTTTACTACCCCGCCATCGACCAGCCAGTAGCCGTTATGTGGCACAGGGGCCATTAATCCCGGCATGCTGCAGGACGCACGGACAGCAAGATGAAGATCGCCTTCGGTGAGCCACAGCTCACGTCCTGTACTGAGATTCGTGGCCACCGCGCCAAACGGCAACTGACAGTGGGTAAAGTCATCAAGGGGCATAATCTGACGGAACTGATTAAACACGCGCTCGCCGCGCAGCAGGCCGCCACGCTGCCAGGAGAGATCCATCAGGCGCAGCACATCCCAGTAGCTGAAGGAACGTACCCATCTCTCAAGCTCCGGTAGCTTACCGCAGGCATATGCTGACCCGACCAGAGAACCAATCGAACAGCCTGCAACGATATCAACGTCAATACCCATCTGTTTCAAGGCGTTGATAACGCCAATATGCGACCAGCCTCGAGCTGCACCTGAGCCTAACGCCAGTCCAATTTTTACTTTTCTCATTAGCCCTGTTTTACTTCCCCTGGATCCCCAACATAGCGTCAACGCAACAGCTCAGTTAACATAGTGCTACCCTAAGCGTTAAACGCCCTTATTTTTGTTCCAGGAAGAGAATCGTGTCTCAACTCTGCCCCTGTGGTAGCGCTCTGGAGTATAGCCTATGTTGCCAGCGATATCTTACTGGCGAGCAGGTTGCTCCAGACCCGTCACACCTGATGCGTTCGCGGTATACTGCTTTTGTGATCAAAGACGCAGATTATTTAGTCAAGACCTGGCACCCCACTTGCCATGCAGCTGATTTTCAGCAAGACATTGAAGCCGGCTTCGCCAATACCCACTGGCTCGGTCTTACGGTCTTTGATTCAGCCCCCGGTCGCGATGAAAACGAGGGTTACGTGAGTTTTGTTGCCCGTTTTACCGAACAGCACAAACCCGGCGCCATTATTGAACGTTCCCGTTTCTTAAAGGAAAGCGGGCAATGGTATTATATTGACGGAACGCGTCCTCAATTCGGTCGTAACGATCCCTGCCCTTGCGGTTCAGGTAAAAAATTTAAAAAGTGTTGCGGGCAGTAATGCCTGACAACCCAGACTTCGCAAATACACAAACAGGATTTCCCAGCGATGCAATCACTACAACGTAAAGTTCTGCGCACCATCTGTCCCGATCAAAAAGGACTGATCGCACGAATTACCAACATTTGTTACAAACATGAACTGAATATCGTGCAGAACAACGAGTTCGTTGACCACCGTACCGGTCGCTTCTTTATGCGTACCGAGCTCGAAGGTATTTTCAACGACACCACCCTGCTTGCCGATCTGGATAGCGCCCTGCCGGAAGGTTCCGTGCGTGAACTGACGCCTGCTGGCCGTCGTCGCATTGTGATCCTGGTGACCAAAGAGGCACACTGTCTGGGCGACCTGCTGATGAAAGCCAACTACGGCGGTCTTGATGTCGAAATTGCCGCTGTTATCGGCAACCACGAGACGCTGCGTACGCTGGTCGAGCGTTTTGATATTCCATTCGAACTGGTCAGCCACGAAGGACATACCCGTGAAGAGCACGACGATCTGATGGCGAAGGCGATTGAAGCGCATAATCCAGATTACGTGGTGCTGGCGAAATATATGCGCGTATTAACGCCCTCCTTCGTATCGCGTTTCCCGAATAAGATCATCAACATTCATCACTCGTTCCTTCCCGCCTTTATCGGCGCGCGCCCGTACCACCAGGCGTACGAGCGCGGCGTGAAGATCATCGGTGCGACGGCCCACTACGTGAATGACAATCTGGATGAAGGTCCCATCATCATGCAGGACGTGATTCATGTGGATCACACCTATACCGCAGAAGACATGATGCGCGCTGGGCGCGACGTTGAGAAAAACGTCTTAAGCCGTGCGTTGTATCAGGTGCTTGCCCAACGCGTCTTCGTTTACGGCAACAGAACCATCATTCTTTAATCTTTCGGAAAATGAATTGATTAGCTTTGCACCTTTGCGGATAAAAAGCAGGCAAACAGCGTCATTTCCCTAAAGGAATGCTTTACAGGGGCGTCTCATTTGATATGATGCGCCCCGCTTCCAACAGGAAGCAGGCCTGTAAAAAGCATTACCCCGTGGTGGGG
>CAJQZM010029280.1:0-12665 GCA_907164665.1 Colias nastes | reverse complement strand
CAGCACAAACAGCGTCATCCCCAGCACCAGGTGCACGCGGAAGATAAAGGCCACGCCGTCCAGATGCTCAGATGCGCCGCCGTGGAAGGTCACCACGGACTGCGCCCAGCCGACCAGCTTCATCATTTCGCTACCGTCCATATGCTGCGCAGAGAACGGAATCGTCAGCAGACCCAGCGCACACTGCACCATCAACAGGGAGAGGATCAGGATGTCCGCAGCGGTCGTGGTAGCACGCACGCGCGGGCTGAACAGACGACGTTTCAGCAGCAGCAGACCGCCGACCAGACACATCACGCCGCTGGCACCGCCCGCAAACATCGCCATTTTCTGCTTCACTTCAATCGGCAGCCAGGCTTCGTACATCCAGTGCGGTGTCAGCATGCCCAGGAAGTGACCGGCAAAAATCCCCAGGATCCCGATATGGAACAGGTTAGAGGCGAGGTTCATCCCCTTGCGGTCCAGCATCTGGCTGGAGGCCGCCCGCCAGGTATACTGGCCATAGTCATAACGCAGCCAGCTTCCCACCAGGAATACGGTGCCCGCGATGTACGGGTAAATGTCAAAGAAGAACATATTCAGGAAGTGCATTATTGCCGTCCTCCGTTAGAGATATTCAAATATTGCGGAGCAACGGCCCCGGCAAAACGACGCTGGTGAGCGGAGATTTCAGACTCGCCGCAGTTCTGGTCAGCAAAGAACTTCACCTGCTCTTCTTCCCAGACCGCATCAAGCGCCTGCGGAGTGTCGTCGCGCGCTTCATCCGCGATTTTTTCCGCTACTTTTTCGCTATCAACGGCGGCATTTGCCAGCTTCACCAGCAGGTCAAAGAGCACCGCATAAGCACTTTCGCGCTGCTGAAGACGCGCGCCAAGCAGTGCCAGGATCGGTGCGATGTCCTGTAAACCGCCCAGCGCCTCTTCTTTTGGCAGCTGCGCCAGATATTCCAGGTACAGCGGCAGGTGGTCTGGCAGTTCGCGGCTGTCGAGCTGCAGGCCGTGCTGCTCGTACTGGGACATCAGGTCGACCATCGCCTGACCACGATCGCGGGATTCACCGTGGACGTGTTCAAACAGCAGCAGAGACGTCGCGCGCCCGCGGTCAAACAGCTGGCTGTAGTCCGCCTGCGCGTCCAGGAGATCGCGCGCTAACAGATCGCGGAGGAAAACGCCCAGCTTCTGGGCATCCGCTTTATCCAGGTTTTCAGATGACGCGAGTGCATCAAAGAGTTCCTGCTGATGCTGCGCAAGCGCAGCATCCGGGTACTCGAGCAGACGCGAAACAATGACGAGTTCAATCATTGGTGCGGCTCCGTTTTGCTGGCCACATCCATGGCGTCGATGCGGCGGCTGTTGAACAGGTTGAATTTGGTGTCTGAGCCGTGGCAACCGTCACCGAAGCTAAAGCCACATCCGTTTTTCTCCGGGAAGGCGTCGCGCGCCTGCTCGCGGTGGCTGCTCGGTACGACGAAACGGTCTTCGTAGTTCGCAATCGCCAGATAGCGGTACATCTCCTGAGCCTGTGCTTCGGTCAGACCAACTTCTTCCAGCGCACGGGTATCGGTAACGCCGTCAACGGTCTCAGCACGCTTGAAGTGACGCATCGCTAGCATGCGCTTCAGCGCCAGCAGGACCGGCTGGGTATCCCCTGCGGTCAGCAGGTTCGCCAGGTACTGTACCGGAATACGCAGGCTTTCCACGTCCGGCAGAATACCGTTGCCGCCCAGTTCACCCGCGTCGGCAGCAGACTGAATCGGCGACAGCGGCGGCACGTACCAAACCATCGGCAGCGTGCGGTATTCCGGATGCAGCGGCAGCGCCAGCTTCCAGTCCATCGCCATTTTGTACACCGGGGACTGCTGCGCGGCGTCGATCACGCTCTGCGGCACGCCGTCCTTCAGCGCCTGCTCGATCACCTTCGGATCGTTCGGATCGAGGAACACGTCCAGCTGACGCTGGTACAGATCTTTCTCGTTCTCGGTGCTTGCTGCCGTTTCAATCGCGTCCGCGTCATACAGCAGCACGCCGAGGTAGCGAATACGGCCTACGCAGCTTTCTGAACAGACGGTAGGCATACCGGCTTCAATGCGCGGATAGCAGAAGATGCACTTCTCTGACTTGCCGCTCTTCCAGTTGAAGTAGATTTTTTTATACGGACAGCCGGTGATGCACATGCGCCAGCCGCGGCACTTGTCCTGGTCGATGAGTACGATGCCGTCTTCTTCACGCTTGTAGATGGCGCCGCTCGGGCAGGTCGCCACGCACGCCGGGTTAAGGCAGTGCTCGCACAGACGCGGCAGGTACATCATGAAGGTGTTTTCGAACTGGCCGTACATCGCCTTCTGCATGTTCTCGAAGTTTTTGTCTTTCGACAGCTTCTCGAACTCACCGCCCAGATCGTCTTCCCAGTTCGGGCCTTTCTCGATCTTGTTCATACGCTGACCCGTGATCAGCGAGCGAGGACGAGCAATCGGCTGATGTTTACCTTCCGCTGCGTTATGCAGGTTCTGGTAATCGAAATCGAACGGCTCGTAGTAATCGTCGATGCCCGGCAGATGCGGGTTAGCGAAGATTTTTCCCAGAAGCATCGCGCGGTTGCCCATGCGCGGCTGTATTTTGCCGTTGATTTTGCGGATCCAGCCGCCCTTGTATTTCTCCTGATCTTCCCAGTTGGTCGGGAAGCCGGTGCCCGGCTTGGTTTCCACGTTGTTGAACCAGGCGTATTCGGTCCCTTCGCGGCTGGTCCAGACGTTTTTACAGGTGACTGAGCAGGTATGACAGCCGATGCATTTATCCAGATTCAGCACCATGCCGACTTGTGAACGAATTTTCATTTTACGCTCTCCTGTAACTGGTCATTACCTTCGCCGTCTAGCCAGTTAATATTCTTCATCTTACGTACCACCACGAACTCATCGCGGTTCGATCCTACGGTGCCGTAGTAGTTAAAGCCGTAGGCCAGCTGCGCATAGCCACCGATCATATGGGTCGGCTTCGGCGTAATACGGGTGACCGAGTTATGAATACCGCCGCGCTGCTCGGTGATTTCTGAGCCAGGAATGTTCACGATACGTTCCTGCGCGTGGTACATCATGGTCATCCCTGCGGGAACACGCTGGCTAACCACTGCACGAGCGGTCAATGAACCGTTGCTGTTGAAGACTTCGATCCAGTCGTTATCCACAATCCCCAGATCTTTGGCATCCGCTTCGCTCATCCAGACAATCGGACCGCCGCGTCCCAGCGTCAGCATCAGCAGGTTGTCGCTGTAGGTGGAGTGGATCCCCCACTTCTGGTGCGGCGTCAGGAAGTTCAGCGCTTTCTCCGGATTACCGTTGGACTTCTCGCCCATTACCGCTTTCACCGAATGGGTGTCGATTGGCGGACGGTAAACCAGCAGGCTTTCGCCGAAGTCACGCATCCACTGATGATCCTGATACAGAGACTGACGACCGGTCAGGGTACGCCACGGGATCAGCTCGTGAACGTTGGTGTAACCCGCGTTATAAGAAACGTGCTCATCTTCCAGACCAGACCAGGTCGGGCTGGAGATAATTTTGCGCGGCTGGGCCTGAATATCGCGGAAGCGGATTTTCTCGTCTTCTTTGTTCAGGGCCAGATGCTTGTGGTCGCGACCGGTGATTTTACTCAGCGCTTCCCAGGCTTTTACTGCGACCTGGCCGTTGGTTTCCGGTGCCAGGGTCAGGATCATCTCTGCGGCATCAATCGCCGTGTTCAGCATTGGCTGGCCTTTGGCCGGGCCGTCTGATTTGGTGTAATTGAGCTTACGCAGCAGGTCCATTTCGCTCTGGGTGTTCCAGGCGATCCCTTTCCCGCCGTTGCCGATTTTCTCCATCAGCGGGCCGATAGAGGTAAAGCGTTCGTAGGTCGCCGGGTAGTCACGTTCAACCGGAATGATGTGCGGCGCCGTCACGCCAGGGATCAGATCGCACTCGCCTTTTTTCCAGTCCTTCACGTCCAGCGGCTGCGCCAGTTCGGCAGCGGAGTCGTGCTGAATGGGCAGCGTCACCACGTCGGTTTCTTTGCCCAGGTGCCCCACGCAGACTTCAGAGAATTTCTCGGCGATGCCTTTGTAGATTTCCCAGTCGCTTTTGGATTCCCACGCCGGGTCAACGGCAGCAGACAGTGGATGAATAAACGGATGCATATCCGAGGTATTCATGTCGTCTTTTTCATACCAGGTTGCCGTCGGCAGAACGATATCGGAGTACAGGCAGGTGCTCGACAGACGGAAATCCAGCGTCACCACCAGATCCAGCTTGCCGTCCAGGCCGTTGTCTTTCCATTCCACTTCTTCAGGCTTCACGCCGCCCTGCTTGCCGAGATCTTTGCCCTGAATACCGTGTTCGGTACCGAGCAGATACTTCAGCATGAACTCGTGACCTTTACCGGATGAACCCAGCAGGTTTGAGCGCCAGATGAACAGGTTGCGCGGATGGTTTTTACCGTTTTCCGGCTGTTCCGCCGCAAAGCGAATCGAACCTTCCTTCAGCGACTTAACGGTGTAGTCCACCGGGGTCATGCCCGCTTTCTTCGCCGCTTCCGCGATGCGCAGCGGGTTGGTACCAAGCTGAGGAGCCGACGGCAGCCAGCCCATACGCTCCGCACGCACGTTGAAGTCAATCAGGTGGCCGCTGTAGCGGGATTTATCCGCCATTGGCGACAGCAGTTCCTCTGCGGTAACCGTCTCGTAGCGCCACTGGCTGGAGTGGTTATAGAAGTAGGAAGTGCTGTTCATGTGGCGCGCCGGACGCTGCCAGTCGAGGGCAAACGCCAGCGGCTGCCAGCCGGTCTGCGGTCGCAGTTTTTCCTGGCCGACGTAGTGCGCCCAGCCGCCGCCGCTCTGACCGACGCAGCCGCAGAAGATCAGCATGTTAATCAGGCCGCGATAGTTCATATCGAGGTGATACCAGTGGTTCAGACCGGCACCGACGATGATCATGGAGCGACCGTGGGTCTTGTCGGCGTTTTCCGCGAACTCACGCGCGATACGGGTGATCTGCGCGCGCGGCACGCCGGTGATCTGCTCCGCCCATGCCGGGGTGTACGCTTTCACGTCATCGTAGCTGCTTGCACAGTTTTCGTCGTTCAGACCGCGCTCAAGGCCGTAGTTCGCCATGGTGAGATCGTAAACGGTGGTGACCAGCGCCGTTGAACCATCGGCGAGCTGAAGACGCTTCACCGGCAGTTTGTGCATCAGAACGTTATTCAGTTCAACCTTGTTGAAATGTTCGGTGCCTTCGCCGCCGAAGTACGGGAAGCCGACGTCAGCGATCTCATCCTGGCTGCCCAGCATGCTCAGGCGCAGTTCGGTCTCTTCGCCGGTGGTGCCGTTACGCTGCTCCAGGTTCCATTTGCCCTTTTCGCCCCAGCGGAAACCGATAGAGCCGTTTGGCGCAATCAGTTCGCCATTGCTGTTACAGGCAACGGTTTTCCACTGCGGGTTATTTTCCTGACCAAGTGAATCCACCAGGTCAGCGGCGCGCAGCATACGACCGGCAGCGTAGTAGCCGTCGCGCTCTTCCAGCATCACCAGCATCGGCATGTCGGTGTAGCGACGCACGTAGTCGGTGAAGTACTGGCTAGGCTTGTCCAGGTGGAACTCGCGCAGCATGACGTGGCCCATCGCCAGCGCCATCGCCGCATCGGTGCCCTGCTTAGGTGCCAGCCACAGGTCGCACAGCTTGGCGATTTCCGCATAGTCCGGGGTAATCGCAACGGTTTTGGTGCCTTTGTAACGCACTTCGGTAAAGAAGTGGGCATCCGGGGTACGGGTCTGAGGAACGTTAGAGCCCCAGGCCAGAATGTAGCTGGAGTTATACCAGTCGGCGGATTCCGGCACGTCTGTCTGCTCGCCCCAGGTCTGCGGAGACGCAGGCGGCAGGTCGCAGTACCAGTCATAGAAGCTCAGGCAAGTCCCGCCAATCAGGGAGAGATAGCGCGCGCCAGACGCGTAAGAGACCATCGACATCGCCGGGATTGGCGAGAAGCCCGCCACGCGGTCCGGGCCGTAGGTTTTGACGGTGTAGACGTTAGACGCCGCAATCAGTTCGTTCACTTCTTTCCAGGAGGAACGGACAAAGCCACCGCGACCGCGAGCCTGCTTGAAGCTCTTCGCTTTGTCGGTGTCTTCAATGATGGATGCCCATGCATCAACCGGATCGCTGTGCTGGACTTTCGCTTCACGCCACATTTTCATCAGGCGCTTACGCATCAGAGGGTATTTCAGGCGGTTAGCGCTGTAGAGATACCAGGAGTAGCTTGCGCCACGCGGACAGCCGCGCGGTTCATGATTCGGCAGATCGGGACGGGTACGCGGGTAGTCGGTTTGCTGGACTTCCCAGGTCACCAGACCATTCTTGACGAAAATCTTCCAGCTGCACGAACCCGTGCAGTTGACGCCGTGGGTTGAACGGACCACTTTGTCATGCTGCCAGCGCTGGCGATAGCCGTCTTCCCAGTCGCGGTTGGTCTCCAGAAGCTGACCGTGCCCATCGGCAAACGTCTCGCCCTTCTGCTTGAAGTAGCGAAACCGGTCTAAAAATTTGCTCATCGGGTATCTCCTGTGTGGAGCCTGTGGCTCTCTAAATCGACATTGCTGATTTGCTGCGAAGGTAACGCTCTGAAAGCGGGGGAGAATTGATAACGATCAAGGCGGACGGGGTCTCTGGAGGTGGGTGTTACATCAAATACCACCAAAGCGGTATAAATGTAAAATTCGTATCACAATGATTAATATAGATATTTTATATTTATCGTACAAAAAGCAGGGCTAAATTTAACATCTCAGGTATTAAGGGGTAGACCCCACTGGAAAGCGATGGCGATCACAGTGTTACCCGCAGGCTGCCGCTGTAAAGGTCATCAGTATGTTGTAACTATTTTCAACACAAAAAAACGCGGCCCGAAGGCCGCGCAAACGGATAATCACACTTACTTATTTTTCTTGGTATTACGGCCATATACCAGCCACGTAATCACAACGCAGGCGATATAGAAGACGAGGAATACTTTCATGGCCCCTGCCGGAGAGCCGGTCAGGTCCAGTGAGATACCGAACGCTTTCGGGATGAAGAAGCCACCAATTGCGCCAATCGCAGAGATAAAGCCCAGCGCCGCTGCGGTGTCGGTCGCCGCTTCACGCATGGCCTGCTCTTCGGTGCCGCCCTGCGCTTTAACGCGATCCATGGTCAGCTTACGGAAAATGACGGAGATCATCTGGAACGTGGATGCACTTCCCAGCCCGGCCGTCAGGAACAGCACCATAAATACGCCGAAGAAGGCAATAAAGTTGCCGCCCTGCCCGTTGGCTGGCAGCGTCAGGAACAGCAGCGCGCAGAAGATCGCCATCACCATGAAGTTCACCAGCGTCACGCGCGTCCCGCCCAGACGGTCGGAGATCATCCCGCCAAGAGAACGTGCCAGCGCGCCGACAAATGGACCAAAGAAGGCAAATTGCAGGATCTGCACGTCCGGGAACTGGGTTTTCGACAGCATGGCGAAGCCCGCAGAGAACCCGATAAACGAGCCGAACGTTGCCAGATACAACAGCGCCATGACCCAAAGGTGACCGCGTTTCAGGACCGGTAACTGTTCGCTCAGGGACGCCTTCGACGCGGACAAATCGTTCATAAAGAACCAGGCCGCCAGCGTGAAGACCACCAGGAACGGTACCCAAATCCAGGCCGCGTTCTGCAGGAACAGAGAAGAACCATCCGGCTGGGTCACACCGCCGCCGCCAAAGGCCGCAAAGATGGAAACCGAAATCGCCAGCGGGGCAATCAGCTGCATCACGCTCACGCCCATGTTCCCCAAACCGCCGTTAATGCCCAGCGCACCACCCTGCTTCGCTTTCGGGAAGAAGAAGCTGATGTTCGCCATGCTGGAGGCAAAGTTCGCGCCCGCAAAACCGCACAGCAGAGAGATGATCACAAACACGCTAAACGGCGTGGAGGTATCCTGCACCGCAAAACCGAGCCACACGCACGGCACGATCATGATGCCGGTACTGAAAGCCGTCCAGCGGCGTCCGCCAAACACTGGCACCATAAACGCGTAAGGCACACGCAGCAACGCACCGGACAGGGACGGCAGCGCGGTCAACATAAACAGCTGATCGGTCGTGAACGTAAAGCCGACTTTTGGCAGGTTTACCGCAACCGCACTAAACAACATCCATACGCAAAACGCTAACAGCAGGCACGGAACGGAAATCCACAGATTACGACTTGCTACACGATGGCCGCGCTGTTGCCAGAACGCCGGATCCTCTGGTCGCCATTCTGTAATAACGGGACCATTTTCCCTGTCGGGAGCGGATGAGTGACTCATAGACACCTCTGATTCTCGAATGATGCTGCAAACATTAGGGTTTTAGGGCGGCGGTAAGTTGATATAAATCAAAGGAAAAGTGCGGGGTTTTGTGGCGAAAAAAAAGGCATTACTCTTAGTGAGTAGGAGTAAGGGGTAAAAAAGATGTGGTTTTTCACGGTGCTGAGCCATCCTGGCTACTCCCTCCCCCTAACCGTTACCCCTCCGGCAATTTAGAGGTAATCCTTTATTGGTATGGGTATACTCCAGGGTATGCACCAGAATAGCGCCATTCCTGCAGTCAGGTCACGTCAGGAGCCCGGCAACACCATGTTAAAAAGATGTCTATCCCCGCTGACGCTGGTTAACCAACTGGCGCTTATTGTCTTGCTGTCCACCGCGATCGGTGTCACCGGCATGGCGATTTCCGGCTGGCTGGTCCAGGGCGTACAGGGTAATGCGCATGCCATCAACGAGGCAGGCTCGCTACGCATGCAGAGTTATCGTCTGCTGGCCTCCGTGCCCTTAACGCAGGACGACCAGAAGCTGATCGACGATATGGAGCATACGGCTTTCAGCCCCGAGCTGGAAAGCGCCGCCATTCGCGCTGGTCAGCAATCCCAGCTCAAGGCCCTTCAGGGCTACTGGCACACGCAGCTGGAGCCAGGCTTAAAGCAGGCGAACAGGCCCGACGCCGTCGCGCGCGACGTTGCCGGTTTCGTCTCACGCATTGATACGCTGGTCTCTTCTTTCGATCAAACCACCGAATTACGCATTGACCGGGTGGTTATGATCCACCGGGTGATGGCGCTGTTTATGGGCCTGCTGCTGATTTTCACCATCGTCTGGCTGCGCGCAAGGCTGCTGAATCCCTGGAAACAGCTGCTGGCAATGGCACGCGCCGTAACGAACCGCGATTTTACCCAGCGCACGCATATCAGCGGGCGTAACGAGATGGCGATGCTCGGCCAGGCGCTCAACACCATGTCGGAAGAGCTGTCTGAAAGCTACGCGGTACTGGAACAGCGGGTTCAGGAAAAAACCGCCGGACTCGAACAGAAAAACGAAATTCTCTCTTTCCTGTGGCAGGCCAACCGCCGTTTACACATGCAGGTACCGCTGTGCGAGCGCCTCTCGCCGGTGCTGAACGGCCTGCAAAACTTGACGCTGCTGCACGATCTGGAGCTGCGGGTCTACGACGTTGAAGACGAAGAAAATCATCAGGAATTTACCTGTCAGTCTGACATGTCCTGTGATGATAAAGGTTGTCACCTTTGCCCGCGGGGTGTACCACCGCTAACGACGACGGGCACCACGCTAAAGTGGCGTCTGACGGACAGCCACACCCAGTACGGCATTCTGCTGGCTACCCTGCCCGCCGGAAGGCATCTGAGCCACGACCAGCAGCAGCTGGTGGATACCCTGGTGGAACAGCTCACGGCCACGCTGGCGCTGGACAGGCATCAGGAAAAACAGCAGCAGCTGATTGTCATGGAAGAGCGCGCCACCATCGCGCGGGAGCTGCATGACTCCATCGCCCAATCCCTTTCCTGCATGAAGATGCAGGTCAGTTGCCTGCAGATGCAGGACGCGGAGATGCCGGAAAGCAATAAACAGCTCCTGAGCCAGATCCGCAACGAGCTGAACACGTCGTGGGTTCAGCTTCGTGAGCTGTTAACCACTTTCCGACTGCAGCTGACCGAGCCGGGCCTTCGCCCCGCGCTGGAGTCCAGCTGTCACGAATTTAGCGCCCGGCTGGGGTTCCCGGTGAAGCTCGACTACCAGCTTCCGCCGCGTTTTGTCCCCTCCCATCAGGCGATTCATTTACTGCAGATCGCCCGCGAAGCCCTGAGCAACGTGCTCAAACACGCCAGCGCGACGGCGGTGACGGTAACCGTCAGCCAGCACAATAATCAGGTGAAGCTGACGATTCAGGACGACGGCTGCGGCGTGCCGGAAAATGCCGAGAGAACCAACCACTATGGTTTAATTATCATGCGAGACCGCGCGCAAAGCCTGCGCGGTGATTGCCAGGTTCGCCGGAGAGACACGGGTGGCACGGAAGTGGTCGTCACCTTTATTCCCGAAAAACCGCTTACAACTGTCCAAGGAGAACACCATGACTAATCAGGAACCGGCATCCATCCTGTTGATCGACGACCATCCCATGCTGCGCACCGGGGTGAAACAGCTGGTCAGCATGGCGCCCGATATTACCGTCGTTGGCGAAGCCAGCAACGGCGAACAGGGTATTGAGCTTGCCGAAGCGCTCGATCCTGATTTGATCCTGCTCGATCTCAACATGCCGGGCATGAACGGTCTGGAGACGCTGGACAAACTGCGCGAAAAATCCCTGTCTGGCCGCGTGGTGGTGTTTAGCGTGTCAAATCATGAAGAAGACGTGGTGACGGCGCTGAAGCGCGGCGCGGACGGCTATCTGCTGAAAGATATGGAGCCGGAAGATCTGCTCAAGGCGCTGCAGCAGGCCGCTGCCGGAGAGATGGTGCTGAGCGAAGCCTTAACGCCGGTACTGGCCGCCAGCCTGCGGGCCAACCGCGCAACCTCAGACCGTGACGTGAGCCAGCTTACCCCGCGCGAACGCGATATTCTGAAGCTGATTGCCCAGGGCCTGCCGAACAAAATGATCGCCCGCCGTCTGGACATCACCGAAAGCACGGTAAAAGTGCACGTGAAGCACATGCTGAAGAAGATGAAGTTAAAGTCCCGCGTCGAAGCCGCCGTGTGGGTCCATCAGGAACGGATTTTTTAACTTACTCATCCGGCAGCAGCTTCCACCGTGGATCGTCGTTGGGCAATGCGACCAGCGGTTGAACCACCGTTAGCGCGATCTCATTGGAAGAGACGCGCTGCCCGTCTTTATCTTCCGCGATCACCGACAACCGCCACTGGTTAGTTGCACCCTCAGCGTTATCCCATGCGGGCATAATGACGCTCCAGCCGTCGCTGCTGGTACTGTCAGCCGGTGCGGTCAGGCTCAGCGCCTGCGTATCCCCCTGCCAGTGCAGCTGGCGAATACCATGCTTGCTGCGTATTTGCAGCTTCAGCATGACGGTTTCGCCCCCTTTCAGATCCCACGGCGGCGTTGCCAGATAGACCGACAGCGTTTTGCGCTGGCGGAACTCCATGACCGGCAGGTTCTCCCGCTCTGGCGAATCGTAGCGACTGCCTCGCAGTGAACGCGTCACAGCCACTTCGCTGGCGGACAGCTGTTTGACCAGGGGCACGCCAAACCGATAGTTGAGCTTAAGCCCGAGGTTATTCTGGCTGACGCCGCTCTCTCCCTGCTTATGGGCAGCCGTCAGGGTCACCAGCGGAACGGGGGTATAGTTGAGTCCCAGATTGACCGCCATCGGGTTGTGGTAGCCGGTTCCACTGCTAAACAGATCGACGTTATCGCCAAAATACTGTTCAAAACTGACGCTGGTATTCAGATGATGGAACCACGGCAGCCAGGCTTTAGCAGTGATGTCATACCCGCGCGCCATGCGCTGCTCCTGCAGATCCGCGCTGTCGCGCCAGCTGGCGAACGGCTGATAGTAGTTCGCCGACAGGCGTAGATTTCGCCCCCACGCTTCTGCCCCCAGCCCGGCGCGCTGCAGGTTTTCCTCAAGCAGGTTATCGTAAAAGGTGTTATAGCCCAGCAGCCAGTCTCCGGCGACCCATCGCTGGCCAATCCCGGCGTTGCTCACCAGACCGTCCGTCTGTTGCGTCAGGCCCAGCTGGCTCCAGCTCAGGTAACGATTGTTATCGTTCCAGGGAATAAACCAGCTTCCGCTGCTGCCATTGAAATTGCCCTCATCATCCACCAGCAGATTTACGCTGGCGTTACCCCAGGGGGAAAGCCAGGATTCAATCTGCTCGTTCACTTCCCCGCTCACCACATCCCGTACCTGACCCAGTGCAAACTGCTTCGCCTGCTCGCCTGTCGTCAGGCCATTGTCGGTCATACTGGCTTCGCCAAAGGCCTTGGCCATTTCAGCAAGGTGCTTTTCGCCCTCGCCTGTTGGGGCTGCCATGCCGAGGTCGGGCAAACTATCCCCGTTATTATCAAAGGGGTTCTGTGCCTGATGCATAAAGGAATTCGGCGCACCGTGAACGGCTCCGACCGTAAGAAGGGAGAGCAAAAACAGCAAATGAATGCGGGACGATACAGCCATCAACGTCGTAAATAAGAACCTGTGTTCATAAGGCAATTCTTTTTATGTTAACGCGATAAGCAGTGAAATGCAGGCTTAACGGAAATTCCAGGATTATCCTGAACATTATTGTCGGGTGGCGGCTGCGCCTTACCCGACCTACAAATTCGTGCCGCCC
>CAJQZM010029279.1:5296-21209 GCA_907164665.1 Colias nastes | reverse complement strand
CAAGTTGTCCATAGGGCCCTCTCATCCGGTCGCCAACCGGCACTATGACGCAACTTGGGATTTTTCGCTGGTTGGCGGGGCAGCCTTTCACATGTGGCTAGCACGCTACTTGGGCCCCCTACTGAGCAGCGGTCGGCCAGCGGTGCACCGTGCCTCGGATCCCGCTACCCTCCATGACTAGCCACCGGAAGCAGCAACGACAGTGTGTGTCAGATCGTCCCGATTGTAATAGCGCAACTGATTCGACCCGTCTTCACCAGGGCTACATCAGCTTCTTCATGCCGGAACACGAACGCTTGGCGACACGTCTTCAGCTGATGGGTGGTCATTATAGCCGCGACAAATGTCTCCCACCATGTCACCTGTTTAGCACCACCCAGGGGCCACGTGTAGGGATTCAGAGTTCTGGGTATACTCCTACGGACGGAGGTGACTCGGCCCCCTAAATTAATAATAATGTGTTAAATAAAAAAAATAATATTGTGTTAAATAAAAAAAATACTCACCTCTGTATAATAAGTACTCGTATAGTGATAAAAATATGATGAATGAATGAATAATTAATTACAAAATAAGAGCGATACAATTAGTAGGTAATAAAATATAACATGAACAGAGTGGTCTTATCGCTGTAAGCGATGTCTGCCAGACAACCCGATAAACAAGGATTACATTTATTGCGGTGGTACATTACAAATTGATCATAACTATAAATAAAAAATATACATAAAATGTTTTTAAATGCGTGTCTGTTTCATTTAAGAAAAAATATGAGATACTAATATGGGCACGTAATTCAAGAAGACACCGAATGTCTTTGATATTTCTTCTTGAACAACTATCTTATCACATTACTAGAGCTATTTTGTATAAGCAGTGACCGAAATACATTAACAACAATACAATATCATATTATACTTATATATTTAGTTATCTCACAACTTAGTGTAGGCGTATTGAAAGGAAGGAAAAACCGAAACTTTGTAAAACTTACGTTAGTCTTCATTCTTCTTTACGATATTTCTGTAGCAATAAATATTTACTTGTTCCTTTGTTTAATTTAGCTTTTGTATGTTAATTTTGTTCTTATTTATAGAAAACAGGATTTCGGCATGATAAATCTACAACCTAGAAAATTGTTAATAATAAACTTACGACTCGATTGTAAAGAAACAAGTTATTTTTTTGAATTTATCAAGAGGGAACACAATCATTATTTGAACTTTACATTTGTGGTGTAACTAAACTAATATTTTTTTTATTTAACAACACGACGAAAAATATCTAATAAAGTAAAATATTATGACCGTCATAAATCCATAGCGTAAATGGATACTTATTATAACCGATGATGCATTTTATAAAATTCAACCTTAAAACCAATCTATCCATACAGCAAATTTTTGTAAGAATTATCCCGAATGCTTAGGAACCTTCCATTCCATACTTTTACAGACTTTACCACAATCCGAAACAAGACACTACTAAACTAGCTAATAAATAAAATAAACACTAGCCGTCCCGTCAAACGTCGTTCTGCCTTACTCTTTTCACTTAGGCCGTATGAAAAAAGACGATTTTCAGACTTACCCGATATGCACACAAAATTTCATAAGAATCTGTCATTCGGAGGAGTATGGTAACTAACATTGTGACACGAAAAAAATATATAAGAAGATTTAAAATACCTAAATCGCTTAACAAAGTCAATTTGTTACCGAGTTCATAACGGCCAATTGTTATGGCGCAGTTCGCTGCAGTAGAGCGATAATTGTATTTTGCACATTTTCTGCTAGTTACCTAATTCTTAGTATGGCTAGTAAACTTTTCTAATTTGATGGTAAATTCTGAAATTTACGATAGAAGGCATTGAGTGTTACTGCATGTATAATTATTATATCTGCTAGCTTATCAATTTCTATGTATGAAATAGACGTCTAAAATGAAGTATCACCTTTATATGAATGTCTTTTAAAGCCCCAGTGCCAATAATTATGTTAATTCTTTCAGAAGAAACAAAAAATAGAATAAAGGTAAAAAAGAAAAGAAGAAGCTGAAAAATAAATAATCAACATTTTACGCGAACTTAAATCCTTAATACGTCTCCAAAACGGGGATTCACAAAATTTCCCAGCTAATGTCGTTATCTTATGAAGTTTGGAACTCATCAATAATAATAATCCTTACCCCAAAATACGACATCGCGGGGGTCCTTGAAATCTAATTAAATTTTGAGAACGTGACAAAAATATAATCGCTGACGGATGAGTTTAGGGTGATTATATCGACACGTGAACTTTATTCCATCATAATGGGGAATGAGTGACATTTTTATAAATCTATATTACTATAGAATATCTGTTTGCCTTGGCCACGCCCGAGTAATAATTTTCAATTTTTCAAAATTTTATCAGTTACTAGCTGTGCTCCGCGGTTTTACCCGCATTGCTCCGCTCCTGTTGGTCTCAGCGAGATGATAATATATAGCCTATAGCCTTCCTCGATAAATGAGCTATCTAACACTGAAAGAATTTTTCAAATCGGACGAGTAGGACCCGAGATTAGCGCGTTCAAACAAACAAACTCTTCAGCTTTATAATATTAGTATAGATGATCGTATAGTAGCAGAGGCGAATCCAACGAACCAAAAATCATGAGAATCCGTTCAGTTGACTCTGTTTACTAATTTATTTCGTAAATATAGTTTACAAAGCCGAAGACTCCGAAGAGCTTGTTTGTTTGTTTTATGCGCTTATCTCATGAACTACTACTGAATCTACATGATGATGACGAACTATGGCTTCGAACATAAAAAAATTATTCTATGTTTTAAGTCATAGAAGAAGGTTATGTTAATAAAATGCTACGAAAAACAGGAACAGAGCAGGAAATAAAAATGCGGGCGAAGTCGCAAGGCACATTTAGTATTATAGACCCGAGATATTCTGAAAATATTATTATGTTGGTAAAGAAACTTACGCAAAAGATTTTGTAATTGAAATAAATAAATGTAAATCAACAGCCTAATCCAATTTTACAATTTTCTGTGTCGGATTGTACGACATTTTTACTAGAATCTTAATATTGTTTTCTTTTACGCTTATTTCTTAGAAGATTTGTGATTTAATAACATACTTTACGATGTACAATAATACTAAATAAAAGGAACAGTTACATTATTTTCAAATAAATAGCAAATACTTGGAACAAAACCTAGTACAGATTTAACATAGAGACTGAAAATAGATGAAATATTCCATGTATCTCTTACTAGCTGCTCCGCGCGGTTTCATCCCCGTGGCTCCACTCCTGTTGGTCGTAGCGTGATGTTATATAGCCTATAACCTTCCTCGATAAATGGGCTATCTAAAACTGAAAGAATTTTTCAAATCGGACCAGTAGCTCCCGAGACTAGCGCGTTCAAACAAACAAACAAACAAATAAAAAAACCCTTCAGCTTTATAATATTAGTATAGATAAATTAGCTGGAAGAAATAACATTGCTCTTACAATGAAAGTGGGCGGTATTAAGATATCAATATTATTAACTCAAGATATTCTTCAAAGCACTTCAGTTTAACTATAAAATTGTTTTGATTTATCTGACATGAAAAGATACATTAGTCGACTTCAAATAAAATTTTTTTTTTGAAATATATTTTAAAATAATAAAGTTTATTTGCTTAAAAATAGGTCAAAATGTATATAACCTCTTAAGTGTGAATATAGATCCGTAGGTATATATAATAATCAAAATAAAAAATCAATTTAAGAAAAAAAGCGCGTGTGTGCCGTGCACACGTGTCAGAAGTGGAACTTCTTTGGTAAGATTTAAAGATACCAAAATCGTCGCCTCACTCCATGGCGTGACGGTATTGCCCTGACCTGACCTTTAAATTTTACTCTCAGTCTCATTCGCAGTTTCACATTAAAAATATTGTGATCATCGTCCTATTTTGACTACTCCATTGTGAATAAAATATAGTCCATAAGAGTTCACCCTTTTAACACAGTACACGTTGAATTTAGGATTGGTAGATGTTGCAGGACGACAATCTCTTTAGTTCTACGACATGACAGTTTCAACACTATTATGATCTCTAAAAGAGCAACTACGAAGTCTCTTGCCGGTTCTTCTCCGAGGAAACTGTTTTCCGAATGATTGGTAATTGATTAAACTATGTTATGACGATTCAAAAGTGCTTGGAGACGTGTGGCGACAATCCTTTTGGTTCTACTACAAAATACATAATAGTAGCTAAACGCTAGTTCTACCAAATGACAGTTTCATCATTATAATATTATATTCCTTCGCCTTTTGAATCAGTTGAACTGTGAATAAGGTAAGATATTAAAAATTACATTGTAAAACTCGAATCGACTCTCAAAGGCTGCTGTAAAATTTGTATTAATAAAGATTTCTCAAATATTAGCAGCTACGTGATCGAGTGAGGGTTACTGAAAGTGATCTGACATTTCAAGATCCGCTGACGAGAAAGTTATAATTGGAAGACACAATGAACAAGGTCGTGTCGTATTGTATAGAAAAATATTTATTGGGTAGTATGTTCGTGCTGTAAAATTTGGATTAAGATTTGTAACAAAAATTGGTTAAATAATTGAAAGCATTTGGTAAATACTTCTGAAAATGGATATGTAGGTAGGTACTCCATTTCAAAACACGACATTTACATTATGATTTGGATTTCTACTTAAAAAATTGTGAATGTGTTTTTTTTTTGTGCTGTTACATTGGCTGTTTGAAATTTACTTACTCTAATGTATCGCACAATATAATTATTATAGTCCTATTCATTATTCTATTCAAAGAGCTAAAGATTGGTTATCTAATTGTGTTGTTTCTCGTCATTCTCTAGTTAAATAATTCGTATAAGTAATTTATCATTCAATCTATTTCACTCTCTCTGCCATACTAATATGTTTCATCAATTATTTTATTACATAAATACACTAATAGGTAGACATTACTTTGATAAATACAACCAATTCTGTATTTCTATAGTTGTCTATTTTTTTAATCAATTTGGAAAAAGAAAACTACTGCCATATTTATTTGGGGAAACAGAATATGGTCATTACTCAGTTTATTGTTGGACATAAAATAATATTTTCTATCAGAGATCGCATTTACTATATACCTATAAGAATTGGACAATTTTGTGCCATTCACATAATATTATGAGTTTATAGAAACTCAATCAATGTCTGAAAATAAAATACATATTATATCGAGAAAAGACGAATTATTTTTGGTTAAAATAAATTTCTTTCATATCAATAACTGAAAAACTGAAGCTTGCATCTACAATAATATTTTCCCAATCCAAATATAAACATTTTGACTGTTTTTTTATGATTTTGAATATACCTATTGGTTTTATATTCCTTGTAGTAGATATACATCATCACACACAAACACATCTTTATTACAAATCTGAAAATGTTGTTTGTTTGCTTTAACGTACTAATCTCAAGAACCACAGGTCCGATTTGAAAAATTATTTCACTGTTAGATAGTCCAGTTATCGAGGACGGCTATAGGCTATACTCATCACGCTAATACCTACCAATAGGAGCGGAGCAATAGAGGTGGAGGCAAGCCACGGGGCACAGCAAGTATACAATTAAATAGAGACTTGAAATAACGCATTTTCCCTAAAAATAGTCAAGTAAACATTATAAATAATATAGTTCTGCACAAATACGGAGTTATAATTTTTGTTTGAAACAACATTCAAAGAAAAAAAAACTCTTGGCACTCATCCAGAATGATTCATTTAAAGGAACGACGAATCGCAATTATCTTCTTAAAGTTAGATTTGTTACACGAAACCCCACTTTATTCGCTTATGATAAAGTTCACATTTAGTTAAGTCGGGAGATTAAAGTTTGCTTATCGCGTCTTAAGCTACTGATATTTATATAACTGACTTTACATGGGTTTCACCGTCTATTAGTTTAATGCGAAAGTTTGCGAAGACAGATCGATGCAGGGATGTTATTTACTCATTTATTACTAACTTAATCTTTTCTTTATATTGTGTACACTACATAATATTATTATGACGATATATGAAACATTTCTAACATATTATGTATATAGTTCATTTTGAGAATATAGGTATAAAAGCTTCAATAAAGCTTTAGCGTAAAGAAACTATCTTTTGAATAAATAATAGGTACGCGGTAAAATATATTTAAATAATTAATGTAATTAAATAACATAGTATTTAAGAAATTACTAACAAGTGGACCTTATGATGTTCTAACCCTAGAAAGATAATCATATTGAGTAGTACGGGAAAGATAGTCATGCGTCAAATTTACGCATGTTTTTTAGTTAGCTCTAAGTCGCGGTATATTGTTTTTTTTTCTATAAATTTTAAGTTATTATATATTTATAGTTATATTAGAATAATTAATATTACAAATAATTTATTTTTAATTATTTTTACACATATAAAAAAACGAAAACATTAAACGTCTGCTTTAAATCTACAATTCTTGTAACACGTATTATTTCTAGTAAAAACTTATTTTTGGCCACAATTATCAGACTTTTTTATATGTTATATATATGTTGTACATATAGTTATATAAAAAATAGTGAGAAACAAGTTTAGCACATATCAACGTATGCTCACGACATATAACTATGTTACATTTTTTGCAGGAGGCATTTGCCTTTCGTCATATTTCAGAAGGACAAAAAGTATAGTAAATACGTTTTTTTTTACTGAAGGCCTCCTCAGTACTTTCTTACGATGTACCAGATACTTCATTTGGCAACAAATTGGAGATATTATCACGTAAATATCTTATCAAAGCTGGTGATTCTAAACACCCACGCATAAACAAAGAAGACGGTTCCATGCTTCTATATTTCATGTTTTTTTGACTCAGATGTTTTTGTGCTTTGTTGTTAACATTGTGGCTATAAATTTAATAGGCAATTTTATTGATTCCATAAAATAAAGCCATTAGCCATCTCATTGTCTTCCTACTATTGAACATCAGGGAACACATTCGGTCTAATGCATCTACTCCGCCTTTTGCTTGAATGTAATATATCATCTTTGCTTTGTACCTCATCGGGAACAGCTTCTTCTGTGTCACTTTGCTCGTCATCTTCAATTTCGTGGTCCTCCTACTTCACTATCGGTTTCTTCACAGGAACCCTCATCGCTTTGCATAAGAGCGGCTAGTATACAATATTCTTCCAATTTTCTATCCCCAATTGTTTTCTATATTTGCTTCAATATGTATAAAAATAAATTTTCATCACACACACAATATACAGTAAATATAAGCTAAAAAATATTCAAACTACCATAGAAGTCAAAATCTTAAAAGTCACGGTAAAGATAATCATGCGTAATTTTGACTCACGTAGTCGTTATATTTCAAAATCGGTTACTCTAACTTTATTGACACGTATACCATAGGGTAGCTCTCAGTGACTTATGAAATGTCCTATAAGCACAGTTATGGATTCGCGACATTTAAAAAGATACAGCTATATTTCGAAAACGCAGGAGTCATTTTGACGCAGACTATCTTTCTAGGGCTAATAATAAATGGATTGATTGATTGATTGATTGATAATAAGCTTAGTAAAGATTATTCTATAAGGAAAATGTTCGCAATATGCAAAAAAAATAAAACAAATTATTTAATACCCTTGAAAATAAAGAAAATAAATCGTAATAATTCATATTAACCCATACTTTATAATCGACTACGGACTGCTTGCTTATCTTTATAGTGCAGTCATGTACACTGTACAGACTGCGGCTGAAGTCCCAAAATATATTAAAATTATCTAAAGAGGGTGGACCTCCATATAACCTTTCAACCAACACTCAAAAATTACGATTTTTTTTTTGGATCATAAACATATAAGACGTGCAGTGTTTGTCAACAACTCCTCAAAAAAGGCTTGATTGATTTTTATGAAATTTTGAGTGCAGATAGCAGATCTGTGAATCAGCAATATATTTCATGCTCTGTAAAATATTTCCCTGGCCAACTAGTAAAAAGATAATATAGAGGCAGTAATATTCTAATGTAAAATATCGAACATTCGAGTTATAATCCCATACATTTGTCCCAGCGTAAATAAATCCACTAATCCTGATACAAATGTGTCGCAGTTTCTTGTAATAGCGCATAAATTATGATAAAACTTAGTAATTTGCTGCTTAATGGGTATTAATAATTCACTGTTTAACATTTGCGTTGTTTGATTTATTAATTACGGTTTAATCCTTTGGTATATCGTATATTTAACTATCTATGCATTTACGTTTACAATAATAATACTTAATATTTTAATTTTAACGGAAAAACGCAAAAGATTTAGTAGGTAACATAACGGTGTATTTTCATCAAACGAACATAGAGCTACAGCTAGAGCAAGAGCATTTTTTCGTGATCTTTTAGTGTAAACGAAAACTCGTATTCAGTGTTGTTCAGTATCAGAACATTGCATAGAATCTTTTCGAGCGCACTGTGGAACGCACTAAGAACAACGAAATAATAGGTAACTTGATAAATCAAGCATTTGCTCCATTGTAAACAAAGTTACGGTTGTAAATTTACTCGTTCAAATTCGTACAAAGTTTATATTGTCATTTTACTCAAAATTTTCTCATATACAGGGTGTAATCGTTAAGTGTGCACAGGCGATTATTCCGTAACTATTGCAGATATCAAAAAACTTTATACTGATATCGAAAGACCTTTACCTAATGAGTAAAATAACAATAATAACTTTTTAAAAATAAAACGGGAAATATCCAAAAAAGTTTAATTAAACACTCCCATACATTGAATTTTCCATACATTTTGTGTTCAAAGCAAATGTTCGAAGTGACATCCTCGTTTTGGAATACTATTGTATTCAACATCGAGCTCTGTTTAGAGTTTCTTAATGAATTTTTATTAAAATTTGCGAAGTAATTAAAGCACAAATTCAAAAAAAGAACCAAAATTTTTCATATTTCATGCTTAGGATAGTCATATTTCATACTAAATGTATGGGAGTGTTTGGTGTAAAATTGTTAGATATTTCCCGTTTTATTTTTAAAAAGTTATTATTGTTATTTTACTCATTAGGTAAAGGGCTTTCGATATCAGTATAAAGTTTTTTGATATCTGCAATAGTTACGGAATAATCGCCTGTGAACACTTAACGATTACACCCTGTATAGGTCCTCCATCTCATTGTATTCTTTCTCTATCATTTAAATATAAAACAAAACCTTTTACAACAAGTCTTATTAGTACATGACCGCCTCCTTGGTACAGTGGTTGACGCGTGAGCGTGAACCTTGGCGTGAACCGAGCGAGAACCGAGGGGTCCTGGGTTCGATTCCCGGTGGAGACGAAGAAAAAAAAATGTCTCGGTCTGGCAGGACACAGAAGGCTGATCACCTACTTGTCCCTAAAGAAAATCGATCAGTGAAACAGATGTATAATGCATCTGCCCCTTACCCCACTTGGGGACATGGGACTTCACTTTTTATTAGTACATAGTAACTCAATGTATATAATGTATAATATATTTTATATAAAACGTTAATATTTATATAGTATTTTGAATAAGTTAACATCATAGATACCTATACTAGTTTTAATTACTCTACTTTTGTAATAAAATTATAAAAATCTTTTCCTTTTTTATGAAAAGATACATTTTTGTGTCCCTATTGTTTAAAGTTAACAAAATTTAGTATCCAAATTTTTACCGACACTTTAAAGCGGGTAAAGTTGCAAATTGTTAGCGTTTACTAAGTTTTTAATTTGTTTTGCGAGCAATTATAACTTTTTTTTTACCTGAGCACAGATTATTAAAATGCAAATTTGGGATATTTTTCATACTTCGTGAAGATTTGTTGTGTCATTAAGATTTTTGAAACTTCTTTAGGCGCGTTGAGAGTAAATTTTCAAGGCTACGTCATGGTAATACCGTCACGTCATGGAGTGAGGCGACGATTTTGGTATCTTTCAATCTTGCCAAAG
Organism: Colias nastes; assembly: GCA_907164665.1. NCBI lineage: Eukaryota > Metazoa > Arthropoda > Insecta > Lepidoptera > Pieridae > Colias > Colias nastes. The sequence goes on along the minus strand of CAJQZM010029279.1, from coordinate 11,165 downwards.
AAGTTTAACTTCTAACACGTGTGCTCAGAACACACGCTCTTTTTTGTATAAAACTTATGATCAAACACATCAGATGGTGCTATTATCAATATTGCCTAGTTGATACCAGCTTTGTCTGCATTCAATAAATTAAGAATTATTTAATGACCAATTACTTTATTAATATTAATTATAGCTCTACATAAAAAGCATAATGATAATATGAATATCACAAAGATAATAATTAATAATCAAAACACTTTGTGGCGCCATATTGAAATTAAAATGACGGCATTTATGAAAATTATTGTGCAAATATATCCTGAATAACTGACAACTTATTATGTCAACATGTATCTTTGTTTGCTCTGAAGATGATTCAGCTAATTGACGCCATAATAAGGCTAATTTTACATGAACGTGTTTACATATATTTTATGACAAAATAGCTCTATGTAAAGCCGTCTTAATAGTTTCTTTAATTCAATATTGAAATGAGATAACTTCACATCTTCATAATTTTTTCTCAGATCTAAAAGTATACATGATATTATTTCATGATATACTTAACGCTTTTATAAAATAGTAATATATAGACAATATATTATTATGCCATGATTTGCGACGGTTAATGTGATTTCAAATAACATCAATAAGCCGTCTTCTCTTTCTCGTATCGTATTTCTCTTATCAGATGCTCTCATTTGAAATCTATATCACAAAGGTACGTAAAATATAGTTGTGTGAATACATACCTTCTGGTACCTTATTGTATTATAGTCTATAGATAACGATATGAATTGAAGATTTTCATAATCACGATTAAAATAAATATTATCAAAGCCCATCTATGCATCGAATTAAGAGCCTGATATCAATTATAATAACACATCCATACATAATTCACACATAAATCTATTCCATTTTCTATACAACTAGGTTCGTCTTCATCAAAATATACGTACATACTACATTACAGTACTACAAAAGTAATAATGCGCATAGAAATCTTCGTCACTGTTCGGCAACTGTCATATTCCTGGAGCTTCCGAAGACGATATGTATATAGAGTGGTTAAATGCATTTTCTTCATGCATAATTTAGTAAAATTATGTGTTTTGTGCTAAAAAAGATTAATATTGATTTGTAAGTAACGATTTTATTTCGATAATATCTTGTATGTAAATAGCGAGGATAAACCCGTGATTGCAAATATATCTTTGTTGGATTGATATAATTTATTTATTTATTTTTCATTTCAGAACAAAAGACACGTATACATAATAACATAGTACTCTGCCAAACTGTAAAACAGTTTGTTGGCAGATGTAGCTCCATTTTACAAAATAATGTACTTCCATTTTACTTATAAATATATGAAATTTACACTACACTTTAATTTAATTTAACACTTTGATATTCTATCTAATTGGAAAATTTTGTAGTACTTTTAAAGTGTATAGAAGAATGGTGTAATGGAAGAAAATACGGTTAAAATAACACAAGGTTTATATTGTATAAAATATGGTTTTCAAACACAGGTTTATATATTGTAGAAATCTAATCATTAAAATCTCAGTTCAAAAGTATTTACAGTACTGATCATTCCACAATATTATGAAAATTACAAAAAAAATTAAAATAAAACAATCAGAATAAGGGATTTTCTTTATTTCTGACATTGTAGATACATCGGAACTTCCATTATGCTCTTCTTCATTTTCAATTTCCCTACTGCTATCACCTGTGTAAATAATAATTTCATCGAAAAATTCACCTTTAAAAACAAAACCAAGAAAGGTATGTAATAGCAGCTCTATATAATTCAACTCAGAGAGAACACGTGCAGTCACCACCAATATATAAAGACGACTGACGGATTTTATACTGACAGGCTAGCGTCACCTACCGCCCGAATTGTTTTTGATTGTATAAGACCGCAAATTGACTTCTATTTCTTTTGAACAGGGTGTAAACTGCAAGTGCATTGTTTAGGGCTCTTACGATTCAATGATTCGGGTGTATACGGAAATACGACATTATGCGAAGATCTGTATGTGCATTATTAATTTTGGATTACTGTACATCTCAACCGCACACCAATTCAGCTAGTTTTGGCAAATCATGTTCCGTGCTCGTATTTACCGCCTTTTGATCGGTAATGGGAGCCGTCAACGATATAAATGAACCCAAGACGCTGTCAGAGTATCCGATGACATGTACCATTTGTTTCTTGTATAATGGACCCTCTTCATAATCGAGAGCGTTGGCCCAACAAATGATCGCCTATGGTGGCCGTCACTACACCTACACTGTGTAGACGCTCCGCAAACGTGTAGCCGTGGCGACCACACGCTACAGAAGTGTCTGTCGCTGGCCAGTAATGGCTGTGGTCGGTGGTCCGTTGGCGCCAACCCTAAATAAACATCTATCGGTGCATTTACATCAAACGAACATAGAGCTAAAGCTAGAGCAAGAGCTTTCGTGATCTTTTAGTGTAAACGAAAACTCGTATTCAGTGTTGTTCAGTATAAGAACATTTCACAGAATCTTTTCGAACGCACTAAGAACAACGAAATAATGCTTTACGCTTGTTTACACTAAAAGAATTTGACATAATGTGATTTAAATGAGCATTTGCTCGTTTAATGTAAATGCACCGTACAAAGACGGCCGATCATACTCAGTTAGGCCCTCTACATTATCGTGATTGCTTCTACTGGCCCATCGCTGCCGATTGTGAAAACCCATCAGTATCCGATGACATGTAGCATTTGTTTCTTGTTAACAATATTGCGTCCCCGTTTGCGAGTGGCGCCAGATCTTTCCGCATTTACATGTAGACTTCGTTATAAACGCTTTGAAGTTATGTTTTTGTGACGTAATATGAAATAGCTCCTCTGAATTGTTAACATTCTTAAGATTTTTGTGTAATCATACTTCTACCACAGAATACATAATAGTAGCTAAACGCTACTTCTACTACACTGCTATTAAGAATGCTGATATTTCATGTCGCATATTCGCCTACAAAATTGAAACGTTACTAAATTAAAAACAACATTTATACATTTTTATCAAGGGTAAAGATGACGAATACTGACAAAGAAAGTTATGCTAGATTACAAATCGTAAAGGCAACCGACTAGCGAAAGAAGAAAGATTTGCACCTCACAACCAGTCATATCACTTCACCCAAATATTTAATACCCTACCTAAATATTCAACTCAAGATATGCGCAACTGCATCATTTTAATTCACTATTGAAGTCACAAAATCAGACTTCCGCTCGTTACGGGTCACTTGTTTCTATGAATCGCATCTGACACACTTCAATGCTTGCAATACTGTTGAATTAACCATGCTTGAAGACGCATTATGAACGCTATAGTCTTTACTCTATCTTTGGGCAATTTGTAATGGAATCAGGTAATGTAATTTAGGTACTATTTTACCGAATTGTTGATGTAATTTACTATTTTAGAACGTTTTTTTTGAAGAGAGAACCTTTTTAAATTTAAAAATTATATAGATATTTTAGACTAGGTGTGTCCTGCGGTTTTACACGCATTGCTCCTCACTTGTTGGTCTTAGCGTGATGATATATAGCCCTTCCTCAATAAATGGGCTATCGAACACTGAAAGAAATTCTTAAATCAGACCAGAAGTTCCTAAGATTAGCGCGTTCGTTGAACAAAAAAAGAGAATATAATATTAGTAGAAAATATTTAATAGTATTTCTGTTTTAATGATGTTCCGAGGACTAATTTTTAATTCATTTTATCTATTTTAATCTTAAAAGTAAGAAAAAATTAAGATCGTAAGTACACATTCCAGTCGTTGACTAAACTAATAGACCAAGTCTTTAATTCTGTGTCATGAAAAGTTATTTAATGAAGGTCTCTTTACTTCAGTTGAGTCTTGTAATTTTTTGTATGATATTTAATATGAATGACACTCTCATTAAATTCTGAGCAGTGAGCGAGTAAATAATTAATCTAAAACATCTAATTGAAAATGATATTTAATTTATACTCAAGGTATTTTTATCGTCTCTATATTTATTTCGCTAATGAGGGTTTACAAGATGTAATGTTATTTTGTATAGTACGTCTAGTATGTTCGTTATTAATACGTATTTAAACTGTGAAAATACAAACAATTATGAGTAAAATTTCAAGTTCGCGTCGGGGCAATCGCGTACGTCAGTAGGGCGACGATTTTGCTAACTTAATCTTGCCAAATAAGTTTCACTTCTGACAAGTGTGCTCAACACACGCTCTTTTTAATTTTATAGAAACCATTAAACAAAAAAAAGACGTGTGGCACTCGGGGACTGCCGCGGTAAAGCTATTGCATGCTATGCCTTCAAGCCACACCTCCGCCCGTCGGAGTGGGGAGCGTGAGGTTTTTTCGTTACGGAATTTCTCGATTCGGTCCCCGCGCTCAAGGCCCGCGATAGAAGCTATGCAATAGCTTAAAAAATGTTCAGTCTATTGAAGTTGCCGTTCTTTCCAGATGTACACTGAAGTGATGTGCGAGTGCGTCATGGTGTGATCAAGATGAAGCTGTGGAAGAGCCTCAAGATCTCGATCGGCAAGACGGACGCTAAGGGCTATCCACATGAGCTGCCGCAGTGGGGCGGGCAGGGATATGAGCTCGACGGTAGGTTTTCCTTTGTAACTTTATAAGCTTCGTGGGTGGAATGGGTGTGTGTGTTGGAGATGTGATATGGGATAATGGACCTTATGAGCTTAGAATTTAATGACAGGCGCTTATCATTTCAAAGACATTATTCAATCAAGTTTTTAACTAACTAGACCTAGTAGTCTACCAGATAATGTTGTGGCTCAATGTTAAATATTTTCATTGCTAAAAATACATGTATCATCACTACATGGTATAAAACAAAGTCGCTTTCTCTGTCCCTTTGTATGCTTAAATCTTTAAAACTACGCAACCGATTTTGATGCGGTTTTTTTTAATAGATAGAGTGATTCAAGAGGAAGGTTTTAGTATATTATAATTTATTAGGTTTTAGACAAAGCGGGCGAAGCCGCGGGCGGTAAGCTAGTTTAATTATAAACGATAAATGATTGTGAAACCAGTTTAAGTAATGATTGTAATATTCGTATTTGATAGATAGAGCCCGTATGTATCCATCTATATAATAATTTATGTATCCATCTATACATTTTTACTGTATCATTTTCAAAAACAATATAACATTAATTATTTAAATTGCCCTAAAATCATTTAGTCTGTAATTTCGCATATATAAACTCCAAATTAAAAATTCAATTAACCCACGAAAACCATATTGGAACAATGGAATACGCCACCTAATTAAAACATCCAAACCGTTCCATTCATATAATTTACACAGATACGCAAAATAAATTGTCCATTTAAAAATCGCAATGTAATAAAGGAAATCTAATGCAAATGGGAATTCAGCGCTCCAAGACTTGTCTTAATAAATTACAAACACTTGTAGAAAATGGCTTTAAAATAAAGAGCCGGAGCGAGAGCATAGCGGACATTCTGAGGGTACTTTGCACAAAGGGAGGTGTGGACGTACTCAACGGAGTTATTTAGGGGCCCCGGATTTTGTTATGCGTTCTCTATTATGTAGTATATAACTGGGAAACTTATATTAGTGTTTGCAGTAAATGGCTTTAAAATAAAGAGCCGGAGCGAGAGCATAGCGGACATTCTGAGGGTACTTTGCACAAAGGGAGGTGTGGACGTACTCAACGACGTTATTTAGGGGCCCTAGATTTTGTTATGTGTTCTCTATTATGTAGTATGTAACTGGGAAACTTATATTAGTGTATGTAGAAAATGGCTTTAAAATAAAGAGCCGGAGCGAGAGCATAGCGGACATTC
>CAJQZM010029277.1:0-25116 GCA_907164665.1 Colias nastes | reverse complement strand
CAATCGATTCCTCCTAAAGGCTTCCATGGAGGAATGTGTTTATTTTATCAATTATAGACCTAATTAAGAGCAATCTATCAGTACCGGTCACAAGTTGCACATTTGAGTTTTTTTGGAAGAAAGAAATATTTTTTGATCGTATGGGGAAATTGTTTGAGCCAAAATTATTTTTACTGCGTGTAACTCAGAAACGGTAGGATATAGGAAAAAATGATTTAGGTACAAGTTGTAGATAATTTTATGGCCTTTCAACTTTTCCTTGAAAGTTTTTCTCTAACATGTACCGTTTTTAAGATTTAAGCGAAAAATGAAAAAAATGGACCTTTTCCCCCCTCCCCCCACTCCGGGGCTACTCCTAGTGTCCCGGGGTTTTAGTATGTTTATTACCTAGGGACTCTTGACATGTTTCCGAATAAACATCTTACGTTACTAACTCACGCACTCTAGAACTTTTTATTCAATGGACTAATATTATACGTTCTGTAGGAAATTTAAATATCTGGCTAGTAAAAGATTCCAGATTATTGTACATGGACGGATTCACATATAAATCGAAAATTTAAAAACTTCGCAGACCATCCTCGGTAATACGTCAATAGAACAAAAAAGCATTAAAGATTCAAACTTAAAATTGCATTCGGCGTCCAGATTTTGCGATAAAAATATAATCCGTATTGAGTCGACTCCATTCCTTTTACAAAGAATTGTTCTTTTAAATCATGGGAAGATTTAATATTGCGCAGATATAAGACGGTTTTATATTTAATATTTTAAAGGTTGCTTCAAAGGTTTCATTTGAGTTTTACTGTTCTTTTATGAATCTAATATGAGTTTTTAATGAGACTAAAGATTTATTTAATGGGTCGTAATTCGTACCTTGCTTGCTCGGTCATTCACCTCAAGATTGTTAACATTTCTTAAAATATTGTTAAAAAAGTTAAGGGAATTAATTAACAAGATACTTTCTGGTTTTATACTATACTAGCTTTTCGCCCGCGTCTTCACCCGCGTTTTCAAAAGGAAAACCCGCATAGTTCCAGCTCCCATGGGATTTCCGGAATAAGACCTACCCTATGTGTTAATCCAAGTTACCCTCTATATGTGTGCTAAATTTCATTATAATCGGTTCAGTAGTTTATGCGTGAAAACCATACATACATACATACAAACCTTTCCTCTTTATAATATTATTAGTATAGATAACGTTTTGTTAACTAGTGAATTCACACAACTTAATGTCTTACCATTTACTGTAAAACTTGCTTTTAATATAACATAAATGTAGTCAAGATCCAAAAATTAGATACTAGTGCTAGCTTGTATGCACGTTAATGCCTATGCATTTGAATCATCGTCGTTTCGAACAATCACAATAGATTGCACGGTATCGAATGCGATGTCAGCACCACTACCGAGTATTATACAGCAAATGTATTCGAACGCATGTCGTCTCATCTTTTGTTCCGCTTCCATTCCAGAAACTCAAGTGAAAATACTGGATAAAAGCCAAATTATGAGTACACTTATTCATAGTAAAAGCATCGTTTTAACAGCCCAATAAATCTGGCATCGAACCTCGCAGTATTCGTCTTTGTTCATATATTTTATCCTCGAACCGAACACGCTTATCTGAAATACTATTAGCATATATTAATTATGCCTCTTTATTGGAACTTTTCCTCGCAAATTGAACGGAGGGTCTCTTAATGAGAATTCGATATTTGGGACCGGAAAATTAGCCTTTTGTGGACAAGTCGTAACGTTATTACTTTGTGTTGAAAACGTTGTCAACACGATTGCGTTGGGCGCATTATTTGAGCCAATAATATAATTGTTTGGAGAATTATGGTAGTTTACAAATTATAGTTAGAAATGAGAAATAAAAATAAGAAATTTTATTAAAATACTTGCCAGTGAGGAAAATCAAAATATGCAATCATTATAACATCTAAAAATTGCTTATGCTAGGGAACACTTTAAATGCTGCTAATTACGATATATGATTTATGCGGATTCCAGCGGATAATGAGAGCACTCGGCTCTGCTATGAATAAACCAGATGTATAATATTATTCATCTACCAGAAGTATATTTATGTTTCAAAAAAGCTCTTACCCATAGATTTTTAACTTGTGATATCGTTTTAATCAAATCTGAGCCGAGATGTTGAGCTCGTATACATCTAAACTTTAATAATTTTCTTTAATATTGCAATGAACAATATTAATTCTCTCCTAGCAATAATACTTAAACAAATAGATAAATATTTGCAAACCGCGCTAATCCAGTTTATTACAACTGGCGAAATACAATCATGCTTGTGCACCTTTTGGGCTACGCCCCCTGGGTGGAGCATAAGAGCGCGCGGGACGCTTCACGAAAATCCCCTCGCCGCGCCACACAACTGAATAGATGACGGAAACATACGGAACTAACGGAGGTTCAATGAACTTTACTTATATTCTTATATTCGCGCGGTTAAAGCTGAGTAAAGCGATCCGGCAACGTCTTTTCGTTGCCGGGCCCATTGAACTAGAAAAATCGACCTTAGTTCCTTTGCACGAAGGTCGATTTTTATTGGTACAAATCTGGTTACAAAAAGTGAGCTTGTGACTAAATTATTTTATGATGTAATTATTTGTTATTGTTAGAATTGTCGCTACCTACGTTACTAGCTTATTTGCAAATCTTTGTAAACAAATTTTATAGTTTTTCGACATGGGGACTTTACGTACAATATGATAATAAAAATACATAATAGAATAATGCTATTTACGTTTGTTTTTTTTACATTATTATCGGTTTTAAAAGATTAAAAAAACGGGTTTTTGTTTTTATATCATATTTATTGAAAAAAAAAAACAATAATAGACAAAAAAATATTATTTACAATTTTGATTATTTTTGAATAAATATATCCGACATTTTGATATACTTAACATCAGATATTTTCGAATGCTGGTTTTGTTACCATTTTATTGTTCCAATGTTTATCTTCTTGATACGACTTCTTCTCCTTGTTCCGTAAATAAATATGTCTCTTGCCCGTTACTTTGAGCTATCCTTGTACATTGAGGTGCTGAAACAACCATAATAAGTTATAATAGGAGAAAAATTAATTGATAATACCTCTTATAATACCACGATTATTATAAAGATACTGTCATCAAAACTAGAAAAAATTGCACAGCTGTGTACGTTCCTTTGTCGCTTTATTACCCTAGCCCGTAATAAACTCGATTGTCGGCGTCATACATAGCAAACTTTCTGAGAAAATCGTTCTTTTGTTTGCAAAATTTTACGGTTGACCGCAATTATTATAACAAGTGCTTTTATAAAAATTAGTAAAAAATTTCGCAGCTGTGTCCGTTCGTTTATCGCTCTATTGTCCTAGCTCGTAAAAAAGTCGATTGTCGGCATCATAGTTACATAACTACAAATTTTTCAAATATTTTTTATATAAAATTTATAAGTAATTATGCTTATGCATAATATGCAAATAGTATTCATAAAAACAAATTAAAAAATTACTCATACATACATTCATTCGAATTGATATATGTATAAATAAATATCCTGTATCTAGTCCTGTCTAGATCTAATCCTTGTCTTGGGATTGCTCACATGTGTATAGAATTGTTAGTAGATCAGCAATAAGCCTAAAATAGCATGATATCTAATAAGTAAAAAAATTACAATTACCGGTGCAGTGAAAGACCTCAGACAATAGTTATAATACAATAAAAAAAAAACAAAAAAGTTATACGCAATAGGGTTGAAAAAAAATTGTTTCTGATCTCACTGGTAATTACCTACCCGTCAGTGATAACTTACACTAGTCTGAAATATTCCACTATCTTCAATCTTATGACTTATAAATAAATGACATAAGAATAAACTTACACAAAAAAAGTACTATGTGAAACTGTCTGAAGATCCACATCAGTTTCTGGTAATCATGGTTGGTCTAAAAGACCAACGTGTCTTTATTGCGTCCTGGCTTGCAAGCTGCACATCGGATTTTTCGTGGTCGCGCTTCGCTATTAGAAATAAACATACATACACAAATCAGTAGTATATTTATTGGAAAATGAAATCTCAAAAAACAACTAAAACATTACCTATTTATACCAATAATAAAATTATAAATAAAAATAAAGACAGAGTGCATAAAATTATAAAATCTTGATTTGTGCGTTGCTAAATTCAGACTTTGTAAACATATATGTACTAATACAAAAATCATAAATAGGTACCTAATGAAATCTCAAAATATGACTAAAATAATATTACTTATTACAAATAAAAATAACTATCAGATTTTCATTTATGCGTTTCTCAATTTAGACTTGTAAACATATACCTAGTAATCAAAATATTTGAAGTTGAAATCTTTAGACTTGTAGCGACCGAAAGACATAATAAATATAAATAAGCATGATAAACATTAAACTTACCTATTTAGATTCAATAACTGTAGTTTCTTCATCTGCCTTCGCAACATTTTCTTCCTAATGTTCTCACCATCAATGTTTTGGCCACCAAAATTCACCATGTTTATGAAAAACTTTAGTAACACTAACACTAAATCACGTATGCGAGTAGACAACGGCACCGCGCGAAAAAGTTGTACAGGACTGCTCTCTAAGACGCGTTGGCGTCGACTAACAGGAGGCGGAACGGCGGAAGCGACCGGCCTGCGCGCAATTTTTTGCTCATAGTTTATAAATATATTTTTTTTAAATTACTGATGTATTAATTGAAAAATCTAATCCCGTACGTCCCTCAAGAATTGAATGGAAGTGGATGTGGATAAAGTTTCATTGATATTACTTTACTATTGTCCAAATGAAATTGATTCTCCGTTTAATTTTTGGGCAACTTCACAACGTTTTTCTATCGAGGCAAATTTTGTCAATCGTGTTTCGGTTCCCAAACGTCACTAAACAAACTCTTCAATTAAATAAATCGATAAATAAAAAAAATCAAATTCAAAGTTTTTGAAGAAAAAAATTAATTCTCCGTGCGCTCGAAACGTCTGTTTTGGGTCTCATTTCGCCTTAATCTCAACAGTCGAGTGTAATTAAAATTCCCCAGTAAATTCGTGATAAAAGCCAAATTTATTAGGAGTTAATTTTGACAAGTCTTGAACTTAAGCCCGCGTTATACGGATGGATTTCTTTTGAGATGTGGATTACTGTGGAAATAAAGTTAATTCAGTGACTTATTTTTTTCAACAACTTATAGTAATTGTATTTTTTTAAATAAGTCTTTTCTGCATGTTTCTAATGTATATAGATATTATGAACCCCCACTAGAAGCTTCTTACCTTATAGCGGCATAGGGGCGGTTAACAGTGTGTCGTATAAATAATTATAAATTATTTAAATAATTAATAAAGCCTTTATGTTAATAAATCTTAAATCATTAAATGTTACATTTCTTCTTTTACCAGTATGTCTTATAGCAGTACTTATTCCAGTGTAGGAAAGTGACGTAGCTATATAGCACCGTCACTTTCTCATACTGGATATAATACTGCTTTAACACGGTAAATCTCAAAATGTTTTGCTGATAGCAATTTTTGTTTTTGATCTGTGTGACGAAGCCTTATCGTAGTCTTCATACAGTTCACACTTCTTCAGTTCTTTTAGTCACTTAGGTACCTTCAATTAGATTCTCAATAGCGTCCTTCCTTACGTTTGGCCTGTTTGAATGTCCCTTAAGTTTTTTCTTGACACGGACGTAAAATTTTTTCTTTGATCTTTCTAAAGGCGTTTGATCTGGAAGTGGGGTTTATTTCTGAGATGAATTTTACGAAGCGGAAGAGTTATTAGACTATTTAAATTAAGGTGATTACGAGGTGTTTTTTTTAAGGCAATTTGGTTGAGCATTTGGTTAAGGGAGGAATTTTACTTTTATCCGATTTTATATAATGATATTAAGAAAGTGTGAGAAATTGGAAAATGTAGATAAATGCCATGAAATAGAAAAGATATTTAGAATCGTAATATTGTATGTTGATGCTGATGATGATGTTGCAATCGTTATCTAATGCTACTAATACATAAACACGGGAATAGACAATAAGGCAGAACAACTTCTGCCGGGACTAGTTTTATTAATAATTTGTGACACTTTTAACAACATTTTCAGAACTTTCCAAGGATTTCTATTTTGAACAAACGATTAAAATTATAGAAAATGTATATACTAGCATATGGCCGGGGCTTCACCCGCGTTTTTTAAGGAAATCCCCATAGTAATAAGATATTCCACCCCGTTAAAAAGTAGCCTATGACACTCGAGACTTAGAAATCATATCATAAAATAGATCCATTATGACATAAAAGACAGACAAACAAATACACTTTGATTCATTGTGAAGGTTGTGTTTTCTTATTAAATTTATGATTTTATAGTACAAGTTATTGCTCTACGAATTAGGTCGCCCTTGATCCGGGAAGGTTACAGCAACTTTATCCCACGGGATCGCTCCTCTATTTACCCTTGAAAGATTAATTCAATAATATTACTGAGTAATAATTACACAATGTCTGTGACAATGTATAAACTCAAAGGTGACTGACATAGTGATCTATCAACGCACAGCCCAAACCACTGGACGGATCGGGCAGAAGTTTGGCATGTACCTAGGTGTTAGGACGTAGGCATCCGCTTAGAAAGGATTTTGATCAATTCTACCCCCGAGGGAAGATAAAATAGGGGATGAAATTTTGGACCAAGAAAATTTATCTATACACGCGTGCGAAGCTGCGGGCAACAGCTCTAGTATTAATAAACGTTATTGCTGATAACACGTATTTTATATAATTTGTTTATTAATTTATCCAAATATTCCTTATTGTACAATAGGTAATATAATATCTTATTTAATCAATATATTATCTAAGTTATTGTACTTATGGTTCTAAGCTATCTCTGCCAGGCAACCTTCAACCTTTTTAACAAAACTCATGTTTCCGACTCACATACATTTGAGATACTTCTCTTAAACTCTTGTATTATCAAACAATCCCAGGCATAGTAATAATAGTTTTTTCAAAGTCATCGGACAATATATTCTACAAGCTGTCACGAGCAGGCGTATTTGTGACCATAGACGATGATGGATGCGCGCCAAGGAACCCATGATTGATTGTCTGTGGTTAGTTTTTAGTTAATATTTTATATTCTGTGGTATATTGATGATGTTGAATTATTAATGGTTGTGGAACGTGTAATGTTATCGTGCTTTATAATGGGCAGATTACATCAGTAACTAAAAAGGTTTGGTAAGGTCTATTTGCTTATGATTTTATAGAGCATTTTTATTATCAAACTGATATACATATACTGACCTATACACATTTAACGTGTACATAGTAAATCGAGTTAAGATGAATTATGACATCCACAAAACACAACACATCCACAAAAAAGTATTTATGACATTATTGATCTAAGAAAAAGCAAAACTAGTCTGCCGATGCGAAATATTAATTTATAATTGTTCATTACAAATTTTTATTTAAACTAAATCCAGATTTATCTACGTATTATGAAGTGTAGAAAATATACTTTTTATAGACTATTTTCTGCACTAACAAAACTATAAAGCAATATTCACCCACACTCATTCAGCCTATATCAACACTAAAAGCATGTGTTGAATCGGCACGTCATTACCATAACCATGAAGATGATATTAAATTCTATGAGCGCTCAAAGGGTTTATTGGAAAATCTATTCTTATAACTGATTGAGTTCAAAAGCCTCTTGAGTGGTGATAATCGAGAAAAATATAGCCTTTAGTTTGTGGTTTGGGTTATCTGGGTTCGACTTAAGTATTTTACTACCTTTCAAATATTTCACAGCGTTATAAATACCCTATGTCGAACTAATTCGCCTTGCTCCATGACGTGACGGTATTGCTGTGACGCGACCTTGAAATTTTACTCTCAACGCGCTAAAAGAAGTTTTACTTCAAAATATAAGTTTAGCTCTACCTTCAAATATTATAATCTATACATATAAGTACCCCTACGAAGTGAATTTGTGAATTTGTGAATGAACAAGTGAATTTATGAAATATATCTGCCCCATAAGGGAAACATCACATTACAAAGGAGAGATTATATCAAATGGTAAAATACATTTTTCCGACCAATGAGTATGTAGGTATAGAAATGATTCAAGAGGATTATGTATGTGAAATGTAGAGGTCCTTATTTATATAGGTTTATTTCAATTTTAAAGATTTGGCAAGTATGTGCTCAAGGGAACAGAGGTTTTTCAGTATTAAGTATTCAGTTTAAAAAAAAATTGGAGTCTCTGTATTTTAACAGCGTTTTAGTCAATAAGAAACAAATTAAACATAGTTATAATTAGGTAATATTTTAAAGTTTCGATACAAAATAGCTTCGCTGTTACGAGGAGTTAGTCAAAGAAAAAGCTATTGTTTCATATTGTTTTCAAACTCATATAACACAAGCAAATCCGAGATTCCTGCTGTATCATGTTAATAGCGCTCATAGCAATACGTTAATCCTGACCAAATTAATAGATTTGTCCCCAATACATGTTCAATTGAGCTATTGTTAGCGATTAATATGACATACATACATACATTAACTAAAACACTGTTTTAATATTTTATGTAATTAAATTAACATGTTGTTATAATCATCATTATGATACGCTTATTTCTGGTGGGTTTTGTCCATATGGTATTTTTAATAGGTAATTCTGTAAAATACTTTACTGTAGTATTTTTTTCTTGGAAAGATGTAGCTTTCGTATGTAAAATCATTTTTTTAATCGATAGAAGTTGTTAAGTTAAACCCTATCTCGTAATAAACACAAAACACTTCCTCGTTTATAACATCAATAGAAGAAAGAATAAGACCTAAGTAATTATTTACACTAGATTCATTTTTAATAGCAGGCGAAATGAGGAAATATGCACTTTTAGAACTACTTTTATTTCTGCACTAGGTCCGAAAAGTTTCGAGTAGCTTTGTTTGATCAAAAGTAAATATTCAAATAATAAGAACAGAACAGAACTCAAATATTCTAACTCTCACCCATTGATTCCTTATTTTAATACGAAACAAGGGTGTTTATAATTTGTGGTATATTTTAGAGCGCAATCCGCCCCAGGGCTATTGTGTGCCAACGCGAACCGTATTCCGTAGACAAATGATTATTTTGATTAATTAAGGTACCCCACTGAGCTTTTGTAATCCCTTCATTACCTTTAGTAACCAATTAGGAAATATCATTTGCAAAATTGCCAACACTCGCGAAATCAAATTAAAACTATGACAATATACCGACGTTTTAGCTTTGTGAATTTGCGTGGATTATTTTATGTGTAATTGTTTTTAGTATTGTTTGATTAAGTTTGGCTTATGCGGGTTACAGTTAGAATTTGGTTGCAAATATTTTTACGTTATTTGTGAAAAAAATATTATAATAAAGCTATTACAAAAAGGACGATTTGAAATTGATATAAATAGTCTATTCAATTTCATATTATTCTTTACTGGTCTTTTATAAACGATCAATCACAAAATGATATTATATTATTTAATAAATCAAATTAATGGAATAAAAAATCCATTTTTTTAATTTTACTAAAACAATATATCTATGTTAATAAATGGTCATAATTTTTAAATTAAAAAAGATATGAATAAAAGCACTAACATGAGAAACTTGATATAAATGTAATTTAAACAAAATATTCTATCAGCGTCTGAAATGAAATTTTAAATTCAATTGAAATGAAAATACAATTAGTTATTACACTAAATACAATTCCATTTCAATTGTTACAATGATTTCAAATTGAATATTACTTCGAACTTAGATTTAGCTATACAACCTCCATCAGTGCTTTAATTTTAAGTTTCATTTTCAATAAATAACACTGCAATATTTTCATATACCAATCTACCATTATTAAAATCCAAAATTTATCTAAATGTTAATATATTATAATTATGTTAATTATCTATTTTCAATAACTCAATCAAACAAAACTATATTCCTAATTTATACTACTTACACGACATATAAAACCTCTTAGATCAAAACCTTTTTCTTTTAAAAATGACAGCTGCGTTCCTTTTTACTCTGTGGTTCCCAATTTTATAGTCTGTGGAAATCGATCGGCTTATGTTGTCGCTGGCCAGTTCAAGCTATAGATAAGGGATATTCACACGTACTTATATTGTTATGTACTGCCCTTTCTACTCTGTTTCGATATCTGATAACGTTGGTACGTGTTGTGAATTGATCTTAGGGTCTCGGTGTTGTTTTTATCTATGCTATATGTACAATAAATGGGCAAAATAGAATTTCCTTTGTGAATATAGCAATAGTAGGGCAACATTTGTCCACTTTGGTCTAAACAGGAAGAAAAATTGTGTAATCTATATATATAAAAATGAAACCCGTTTCGCGTTGTCACGGCATCACGTGTGAACGGCTGAACCGATTTCGATAATTCTTTTTTTATTATATTCCTTGAAGTACGAGGATGGTTCTTATGTAGAGTAAACGTAAATATGTACCACGGGCGAAGCCGGGGCGGACCGCTAGTTTATCATAAAAATATTACAAGTTCAGTAGTTTTTAGACTCTTTTATAAGCATTTATGAATGAATGAATATAAAAATGATATAATATAACAATTATGCAAGGAAAGCAGCTTCCGCAGAAATGGCGAGAAAACGCTATTCTTTCAGTACATTTTGAATATGATTTAAATAATTTAATAAAGTGTATATAAAAGAAGCTTTTAGTATATAAATATTAAAACATTTAACCTTGGAATAACATTTAAATTAACGTTGTTTTAACAACCAAATTCTATGAATAGTGAAACTTTGTGTGCATTGAATAGATTACTGTAAAGCAGAAGTTAAATTAAAGTTACAGAATTCGCCAAAATTGTAATAATTATATAATGTAATATAATTTAAAAGCCGAGGTTTTTTGCTAGAACCAACCTAAAAAGGCAAAGCCAATTAAAGTTCAAAGAAAACTTTCATTTCTTAATTTGTATTTGCCTTTATAATAACATGAGAGGCAAGTCTGTATTCTAGGTCCTGCAAAAGACTTTGAAGTGAAACTTCTTTAGGCGCATTGAGAGTAAAATTTCAAGGTCGCGTCATGGCAATTTCATCAAGTAATGGAGTAGTGACGAATTTTGGATCTTAGAATCTTGCCAAAGAAGTTTCACTTCTGACACGTGTGGTCGGCACACACACTCTTTTTTGTTCGTCTAAATAATCAAATAATAAAATAATAATCAATAAGAAATAGTCTAAATAATAAAGCTTGAATCTATAACCTTGGTGACGTCACATAACCACTGTACCAAGGAAGGCTTAAAGTAAAATTGTTTACGTAAAGGATAATTTGCATACAAATGAGTTCAGGTTCAGGACATAGGCTGCCTAACAACATTATAGATTCATAATATTTACTAGGACGCTGATTATGTAGTACAATATAATGTCATGCATGCTTGATATTATAAAATGATGTAAGACATGTTATAGTGGTTTAAATTTGGTGTAGAGTTTTCGTTTATGTATAATTGTAATACAAATAAAACTAATTGGTGTTTTATCATCAGGCTTTATATTTTCACAGCATGAGACATTCTTACTTTGAAAGTTTAGCCCACTCTTCAAAAGAACAAAAAATTACATAAGTATACAGGGTGTAATCGTTAAGTGTGCACAGGCGATTATTCCGTAGTTCTATTGCAGGTATCAAAAAACTTTAAACTGATATCGAAAGTACTTAACCTAATGAGTAAAATGACAATACCCCAAAAAAAATACAGTTGAATTGAGAACTTTTTCTTTTTTTAAGTCGGTAGAAAATACTCTCAATACAAGATTAATTGCAACTCTTTCTTCATTATTAACTTCTAAAAATCAACTTTTCTTTAATATAGACTTACAAAGTGTGTTTATAGGAGTTAAGGGTGACACCAAGAAAAGTTAAGATTAAAAGGGCTTCACCCTCTCAAATTTCTGATCACGAATAGCGCCTTGAGTTACTGAAGGGAGGATTTCTTAAACGTATATTATGTAGGGCGGGATCGTATAGCAAAGATACTTAAAGTTGGTGTATTTTAATGATTGTCATGTCACGTATGAAAACAAGTTAGTTTTAAGGAAAGTAGGTTTTTGAAAAAATTGATCGAATTATTGAATTTCATTTTATCTATATAGGTACTAACATTATAAAGCTGAAGAGCTTGTTTGTTTGTTTGAACGCGCTATTCTCAGGAACTACTAGTCCGATTTGAAAAATTATTTCGGTGTTAGATAGCCTATTCATCGAGGAAGGCTATTATATAGGCAACAGGAGCGGAGCCACGCGGGTGAAACCGCGGAGCGCATCTAGTTTATATGTATATGTGATTTTTAACGGAGCTAATGAAAAGTGTTGGTAAAGCCTTTGTAGCCTTTTATTTTTTTATATTCTCATGTCATTTTTTTTTCAGTATGCGATATCAATTTCGTGAGCCTCTAAGAGTTATTTTTATCAATTTGGTTTCCATATAATCAAAATTAATACACTTACCCAAAACACGTGATTAACATCATCTTACTTTTGATATTATACGGCAACAATACGCATAGTCGCATAATCTATTTGAATAAATACAATAATATATACTCCTAACATCGAACAATAGATAAAATAATCTTTACTTCTACAACCAAAAACATTGCACAATTAAATGTTCAAAATCGAAACAGCGATTTATCCCGTACTACTGAATTCGAATCCAGTTAACCTAGAAACAGTTTCTGACCGGATTTCAACGGTGAAGCGTGTTCGACCACGTTAAATCTACAATAGAGCAGATATAGCCCAAATTTTAGATCACTTTTATTAATATTTGGAAGCAAAAACTAAGCTACGCAAAAACTAAGCAAAAACTAAGCTAACTACGCTTTTAAAAGAGCAACTATGGAGTTTCTTGCCGGTTCTTCTCCATAGATACTGCTTTCCGAAACGGTGGTAAATGTAAAAAAATGTTATGACGATTCAAAAGTGCTTCTAGAAGAAGTCTAATTGAATAAAATATAAATGTTTGAGTTTACGGAGTTTCTTGTCGGTTCTTTTCGGTGGTAAACGGTAAAACTATGTTATGACTATTCAAAAGTGCTGCTAGATGAATTCTAATAAAATTGAACAAATAATTTGAGTTTGATGTTTATTTGGAAATTTTGATAATGTTGATCAAAAGGTGTTTTAACTAATGCGTGTGGTTTGTATGGATCTGTTTTCACTACGTTTGTAAAAAAAATAATACTTAATTGTTGTTATAGTTGCACAAATTCTAACATAAAAACATAGTTTAAGCTTTTTTTTAAATAGTATTAGGAACGGATTAGAAATTTATAGTCTGTCGGAAAATTTGGAAAACTGTTAGAACATCAATTACGTGTAACTACCAACCAAATAGATTATTTAAAAGGCTGCAGAAAAATACTAGACGCTTAAAGCTTATGGCTACTTTCTAATAATGTAGGTTTATATTGGTAAAAAAGTCACTAAAATCGGTCCAGTACTTTTGGATTCTATTCAATACCTTTCCTCTTTATAATATTAGTGTACTAAACTATTCTAATAAAAACGACACAAGTTTATAAGCATACTGCGGTCTGGGACATTCTAAAACTAAGCATATGCATCGAAATTTTATGGAAGCTATTCATGCATTATGTAACTGCATATTTACATTAACTTAACTGTGCTTTTGTTATACTATAGTCAGCAAGTTAAACTAATTAGACTTTCAAAATTAGATGTAGGTAGTATAAGATTGCGCTCAAATTATTATTATAATTGTATCTAATGATTTTTTAAGTTCCACTTTACACAGCTATATGCTAATCTTATATAGTTAATTAAAAATAATAGAAAAAATGTGTATTATAAATTAAATTAAATTTAACAATATTAAAATCATGATACGTTAAAAATTAAAATATAATTCAATAAATCGATTGCCTTTTCGCCTTACATTAATTTTCATTATACACACACACGAATACGCAAACACACATAGCTACGTTTACAGTTTACTTACTTATACGTACTCATGCATGCAGGCACACTCACACACGTACTTACACACACATACTCACGTACGCACTACACACGCACACACACATACGTAATCATATACACGCACACAAGCTCGTCCCTTTTCACTTCTACGGGCAACTACCGCCCCAGCAAATACAAAATGGCGCATTTTTCTATAATTCACTCAGCAACGCTCGGAGAAATTGCAATTTTGCTTTCAATTTGAGCCGCTCTTCGTTTGTTTAGGATGTTTAGAATATCTGCTGTTATTTCTTTCACTCTTATTGCTTTGGTGTGACGCTCAGCGAAAATTCAATATAAAATCAAGTATGTGTATTAAATTAGGAAGTTACCTACGTAATTTGTCATAGTAAAGGCTATATTCATCATTATAAACCTACATTATGAAATGAACAAGGCTGCATTCTTTTAGTTATCATCCTGTTTTAACCCCGGAGAGAGAACTACTACAACGTCTACTAAATGTAAAAATAACATATAAAACAAGAGATTTCCAAACAGATATTTAGTTTAAAATTTTCTGAGATTTTTCGCTCGATTAAAATATATAAGATTTCTCTATAGATTAGAAAAACTTCAGAATAGAAGTGACTAATAGTTCCCACCTGTCGTTATACCGTCAATCTATTTAGCTCTAACGGCAAACACCTGTGCCCTACGACATGTCCTTGCGATCTGGTTATAGCAGGTGACCTAGATTTCTTTTAAACTATAAGAAGTCTGTTATCAGGAAATTTCAGATATGTTTCTTTTTATGTTCTAGGGTTTAGATGCAATAAAATATTGTTATTTATTTAGATTGTTTGTTGTTGCTTTCAATAACATGCAAATTTAACATAGTTGAAAAAGGTATGTATGTAGGTATGAACAATATATTATGCTCTCAGTTTTTAGTTTTGTATTGAAATATAAATGTAAGAGTATTATAATTTTAAACCAGTGTGGAGAACAATCCTCTTGCCTGTTGTAAAATCTACATATTATGCAATATAGTTAACTGTATGCAAGTAATTTAAGGAAGCAAAGAATTTAATTTTTTATTCATAAAAAAGCTTTTTTAAATAAATTGATTTAAATATTGCTTTTTAGGCACAGCTGGTAGGTATAGAATAATTTAAAAACTTGCAGCTTTTAAATTGCTTTTAAACTTCTTTATTGAAGCGATACGACTGAATATGCGTGTTATGAATATTAATATAAAAACGTTCACATATCTGTCGTAAAATGTTAATTTAAACATCATGTAAAATATAAATATTTGTTCTCGTAATTACAATGTATCTGTCTGTTTATGACTTTATTGTTAATATGTATTTAATGTGAGAATATTCTATAGATACCTACTTCTAACAATTATAAGAGAATATGTATTTTAAGTACCTATCTGTGTATGTTTGTTCAGTTTGAGATCGTACGCAGAACGCATAAACAGATAAAATAATAATTTGGGGATAATTTTGGAACGGTTGAATTGTAAAACATAATAAATTAAATGTTAAATGGCTAAAGTCAACACTTTTTATAAATTTAAAAAGTGATCTATTCAAGAAATATTCTTTTCATTAAGATCAAGTAATCAAAACCTAAACAGAATTAAAACTACGTTACGTAAAAATACTCACAAAAAAAACACATTATCTTATTAATATAAGCGTAGAAAATTAATCAAGAGCCTTTGTCGATACAAGCCGGTCCATTATCCGACTTATGGTAAAGAGCCGTCAACTTAATTAATTATAATTAATTGATATTCACTAGTAACACTGTAATATTTTAATTAATCTGTGCCTCATTTTCGAGGATATTAGGATTTTGGAGATCTTTTTGTTAATGAGCTGTATTTGATAATAATTTAAATGGGATAGTATTTATCTTTTAAGATTAAGATGAAGTAGTTAAGACGATTTTTTTTTATAAATATATAGGTGTAAACTTTGAGAAGGAATGTATTTATTTTTCGTTGATAAAATTGGGGGTGAAATGGATATTATTAATATTATGTTTTGCTTTGTGTTGTCATTTTACTACTTTTATTTTAAAACATGCTTATTTTTTAAATACATAACTTCCACGATCACGCCTGCACTGCATTGTAAAAATAAAGTACTCAATGTTATAATTAGGTATAAAAATGTAAAAATAACTGCAAAGAGTCATCTAGAAGCGAGCTTCAAGATACTTTGCTTTGCGTAGCCAACACCTTGTCTAATATGACCACTCACATATTTTTTATTCAGTCGAAATATATTTCTAAAATTGTATTTTTGTCGCAAACAAATTGTGATCTTTTCCGAATCGTCCGTTCGTAGTAGGTTGCGACTTATTTTTACGTAGTTTCTGGAGTAAAGCAAACTATAGCGACCTTTTCGATATAAATGAAACAATTAAGTGACGACCAGTTTATATTGAAACAAAATACCAACTGAATACAGACAATATAAATTTCTTATGCTACACGATACAATATTGTTAGAATTATAACATGGCAAAAAAATAATAATCGCGGTATTACAATAAAAAGACTAGTTGTAATGTAACAGGATGATTTAAACAATTCGACTTCAATATTAATAACATATCATCTAAACGGGTACCTTTGAGTCTACATTAATTTTTCAAACTACTATGTCATGAGACCCATCCAAAGAAACATTTTATGCAACATCAAGTGTGTAAAAGTCTTCTTAAAAACACAATGCAATCCACACACTAACACGAACACAAGTTATCGGTACCAACCAATAACATCACAAATCATCGGAGCGAAATTGCTTCGAGCATTATAATAAAAGATACCTCTTGCTGATGGTTCAGCTTTGTTTTTTGTCAAAACATTATTTCTTATTTTTATGTGATTCTTGTGCCAAGGAAAATACATTAGATTGGATGTTTAGGATTCCAGCAGTATCTCGAAGATAGATTGGCGGCTGTCGGGAGAAAATGTTAGGTCAGGTTGGCTCGTCCTTGAATAATTTATTAGGCTGAGTGCTGATAGAAATAGACGGGGTATTTTAAAGTATTGTATAGTTGAGCTTTTTTCTGTAAGTGTATTTTTTCTTTAAATTCTTATAAGTAGTCTAATGTAATTAGTTTTCAGTTTTAAATGAGAAGAAATAATTATTTAAGCAGTCAGGTCAGTCTTTCGTTGAAAAATGTTTCAAAGAAAAATTCGATCACGAGGAGGGATTCGAACGTTAGTTCTATTGTTTAAAAAATTCTCATTTATAAAGCAACTAGCGATCCGCCCCGGCTTCGCCAGTGGTACATATTTACATTTTCTCTACATAAGAACCATCCTCGTACTTCAAGGAATATAATAAAAAAAAATTATCGAAATCGGTCCACCCGTTCACGCGTGATGCTGCGGCCGTGACCAAGGAAAACGGGCTTTATTTATATATTAGATTAGATTTCATTCTATAAAAATCTAGTATTTTGTTTGTTTTCATTGAAGGTAAGATCTTATTTCATATTAAAGTAAACTACATGAATATAATAATAATCCCTAATGAGTGCAAAATCCGCGTAATTGAAAAAGAAACCTATAAAGTATCGCATGTAGGATATTAAAAAATAAAGGCTGAACTTGATGAAGCTTACATTGTTTCATTATAATATTTAAAATAGTATAGGTACAGTAAATCCAATACAACCTTATATAGGAAAAAAGAAAGTTTATTCCAACATACAGTACACATAATTTAAAACTACAGACTTATAACTGTTTCTTCTACAGATTTTTATAATTAACTTGAATGATGAAAATAGAATTAGAATTAAAAGCAAAAGAATAGGTATTTAACGAATTTGTTAAAATACAGCTAAAAAATTACACACAAGTCAAACCAATACAAAAACCTGTAAAAATAATGATTCCCTTACAAACGTAGAAGATTCGAAACGATACAACCCCAAGGTTGGCAAACAAAGCCACACAGAATGAAATGGGTCAGGCAATTCGATAAATAATGCATCACATACATTATGCCACGGGCAAGCAGGTTTTTGTATCTTCAAATATCAGATATCCTGGGAATTTATCGTGGCCAAGGATCCGGGTTGATTTTTGGGAATTCATTTGATATTGCTGGTATATAGTAGGGAAGAAATCCTTGATAATTGGTCCTTCCTGAGTAAAAGTTTGCCAGTTTATATACTATATTATTTGCTATACTATTGCAGAGTAGGTATTTATTATACTCTTTCATGTTATAATAGCTGATCCGAAATGTATGGAATTTGGCACAGAGATAGTCTGGATTAGTATATAAGCACGTAATTTGCTACATTATTTATAGTGAGAAAAAACAGTATACAGTACAGTTGATATTAGAAGTTGTTTTTTTGTATCCTGGCACTCCAAATGCCACAGGAGAGTCACTGACATCCTCTCAAGTGTTGAAGTGGCGTATCCTGAATGGCTTACTCCTTCCATAGTTACACAACACACATATATGCGCATATTGTTTATTTTTTACTGAAACTAAACTTGAAAATTCTGAAGTGGAATCATGAATCTAAGGTGTCGTCACGGCAAGACGCAGGTTCGAATCTCGCTTCATGATTTTTTTCTTCATCTACTGACATTTTTTTTTAATATTTACAAATAGCTATAATACTAAATTAATCATACTTATTTATAGGTTAATTCATTGAAATTCAACGAATTAAATCAAACACTGATTGCATATTATGATGTAATAAATTATGTTTAAATAACATTAAAACTAAATTCGGTTTTATTTACTTCGTTAGTTTGTGATTCAATTCTAGTAATTGCTAATTTCATTGGAAATGGACTAAAATAATTTCGATATCCGTTAATATATTAAATTAATTAATCGTATTCATTTTATAATGAAATCGAACAAATTCTGTTATGTATTTAAACGGTAAAATCAATGGAGCTAAATACACTTTTCATTAAATTATTGGATGGATTTAATTTTGATGAACCTAAATGAAGATTCATCATTTTATGTATATTATACTAAACGATAGTATCTCTATAACCACTGTGGCGAGCTTTATTTTGCCACATTATAGAAAAAATCGTTTATTTGAATAAAAACGTATGAATAAACCTTTTTTTCTTGTATTTTCTTCTTCTTAAAAATACAACAGATATCTTTAAAAAAATAGCAACAAATTTAACGACAATTATTACACCGAAACACAAAAACGAAAGAACATCCAACGCTTTATCTGTAATATTTCCTATAACTACTACAAGCAAAAAATAATATTAATAATAACTCCCTTATTAAGAATTTGTTACCATGTTCTTGTCTCGTGACAGACTGAACTCATGAAGTTAATGAATACCGACCTACTTTCTGAGGCAGTATGGTTTCTGACACAAATCAAACGCACTCGCGGTATAGCGCATGTCTTTATCTATGGCCGAGTTGTGTGTCTCACAATTTTCAAAAGAAACGAAAGATTTAGAATGTTTCTTGTCTAGAGTTACGTCATAGATTATGTATTATAACTACGTGTATACGTTACATGTGTTTGAAATAATGGTTAGAAGATAATATGGTATGAAATAAATAACTAGCAGTTTATTTACTCATAGCATTTTACCATAAAGGCGTAAAATCCATGAAAATCATTACTATAAATAAATGTGAGCAGTCAGATTGTTGCCTGAACTTGAATATAATTGAATAACCTTTACTGGATGAAACAAATCTGAATGATGCTCTACAAATAGAGTTAGATGTATTATAATTATCTAATTTTGGTTCATACTGTGACACGGATTTTTTTATTTATTTTACTATGTATTATATTGTTTAACTAAATATTTAAAAAAAATAACTGAAACACTAAAATATACCAAACAAAAACTTTAAGGCCGGCGATAGGAACACAATTCATAACTGTATAAAACAACAAAGACCGGCTGTACCCTTGTCAATGTCGCCGGCAATTTGACTTTTAATATATCATTTAAAACGAGAAAAGTTAATTCTCTCTTCATTTTCAGATATTTACATACTTCCCGGCGATTATTTTTGCTTTTTAATGCAACATATCGCTAAATAGATGTCGCTCGTCGTTTGTTAAAGTTGAAATACTGTTCATTAACCTGAAACATTCAAAGTTAAACATTTATTTTTACAAATAGTAGAAGCACTTTTAAGTTATTTACATTTCAATTTAGTTGACTGACTTATACTGCCTATATTACTACTAGCTGGCAGAATTTTTAATGTTTTTGCGAGTTTTTTTAATTTTTACAATTATAAGTATTATGTAAAATTCGCTTGGAAATAAAACCATAACACCAAAAATCATGAAAATCCATTGAAATGCTCATATTGGTGGCACACTAACAAACTTTTTTTATAAAAATAATACATTTTTTATGTAAGACGTGAATTAATCTAAGATCTACAGATAATAAAATGAAATTTGAAATGGTTTATGCTACCATAAACCATATTGATGACTCACGCACTAGATATTAAATTTACGACGATTTTGCAAATCGACTTCCTAACCTTTTTGATCCTATAATATTATGCAGCGTATTGCGACATTGATTCTAATATATTGAACTATCACTTTTTTAATAAACAAGAAAACTGCCTTATTTTTAATATTAAAGTAATCAAAATATACCGTAAATACATCTTTGGTTTTTTGATAAAATAAAAAAAAATATACAGCAGATTTAAACAAGGTTTTTATTAACTACAGTTTGCTCTTTAAATAAAACATTCGTTTCAAATTCGTGGTAATCTTTCAATTTTAAATGCAGCGTAAAACCAAATACAAAATGGTTTACTTGTAATTGACAGTATATTTGCGTGTTTTTGCATATAAATTTCATGATAATTTTACTAACCAAATTTATATGGATTGTATTTATTTAGACCCCTTTTCACAATTAACTGTGGCTAATTGTATTAAGTTAGATATTGTGTTTGTTCACGTACCAGCCATTTGAGAAAATGGCGGCATTACAAGCGTGAAATATAATTGTTTACATTATTTAAACAACACTCCTGTATATTTTTGGATGTTTCTGGATTGTCAACAATGTTAAATGGTTCAAAAGTTTTTGATTAAATTTTGCATACAGATAGTTTTTCACAGCATTAGTCGAATCTCAAGTAATAACGATAAATTATAAATAATAGGTATATTAAATTATCGTACACACATTAATAACATACACCAAAATTATTAGGAAATTTGTAAAGGAATAGGCATTCAAAATATAAAGGGTATATTAAAAATTAATTACGAGATTTTTCATTTTTGCAACCAAATGTCGAGAAGTAATTATTTTTTGACATTTAATTAGTGTTGACAAAGAAATTGAGAAATGAAGGAATTGCACTGCAATTTTTTAACTAAGAAACGATATGACTGGCAATTTACTTAAATTTAAATTTGACTGACATCTCTGACAAAAATATAGAGCGAATATTTAATCTGAAAATATTGTTTATTTTTATTTAAGTATACGATGACATTGTAATAACCTATTGCGTAAAACAAATAAAATTCCAGTAACTTTATGGACAATGCTAATTATTATAAGTAAAGTATTAATCCCTTCAAAGATAAGAATCACAATTGCCTTAATTGTAAAGAAATTTAGAGACAAAAATGGAATTCTTTAAGATTATTAAAACAAAGTTTTGGATAACTCGATTCGTCAAACGTTTTTATAGTTATAGGGGCCCTTTCCTCTACAACAAGCTTATTAAAAGATTAAATGTAAATATAGTAAATGCATCAATATATATTTTTAAAAAGAAATTAGAACAATTTTTACTTAACTTAAATTATAGTGAAACTGAAGCTTTGCTTGTCAGTGAAAAATAAAACACACACACACACACACACACACACACACACGCGCACACGCACACTCACTCACTCATACACTGGAATTTGTCAAGTATTTTTATTTTTGTTTCTTTATACTTCTTACACTGCAATGTATAATAGTCTTAAATTTTTAAAAAATCAAAATGTATTTCTGTAACATCGGAAGAGACTAGTTTCCCACAACACAGGGGATCCTAGTGTGGGGACTAGTGTATCTCTATTACGTGCCCGTTATTTTAATATGCAATTATTACTGTATTCAAACTCATTGTACTACACTGTGTTATGAAACAAATAAATGATTTTTATTTTTTATTTATTTATATTATTTATTTTAATTGACGTCAGAAGCTGGGGGATTAGTCTGAAAATGAATTAAAAGAATAATAAAGTTGAATTTATAAATTTCCAACATCTTTATTTCAGCTGTAACAAATTACTGAGACGCTTATAAGATCGCAATTCCGAATAACATCCAAACCAGATGGTCCAAATTGTTAACTTTATTCATCTCGAGAACAAAGCAATCGTTCAAGTATAAAAAACAATACTCCACGAATGAAAAAGTAATATCAATATCTCATTTACGTTCTTTGTTTCAGATAATGAAAGCGTTTGGTCCCGTTTCACGGATGCCTTGAGGCAATATGAAATTGAAACGGAGTCTGGACGTGCGGCTGATCGCGCTGTGTACGACGTGTATCATCCTGCCGGCCATCGCCTGCCCCTCCCAGTGCGTCTGCAAGTGGAAGAACGGAAAGCGGTACGTCGAATGTACCGACAAAGAGTTAAAGGCGATTCCCGACTCGCTAGACTCCGAAACACAAGTGCTCGACTTCACCGGCAATGATTTGCAAGTGCTCCAAAAGGAAACATTCCATAAACTCGGCCTGTTGGACTTACAGAAAATTTATCTTCAGAGATGTCGGCTGCAGAAAATCGATAGCCTCGCGTTCAGGGGACTCGCCAATTTAGTCGAGTTAGATCTTTCCAATAATTACATCACAGTCATCCCGTCTAGCAACTTCGTCTTTTTCCCATCTCTAATGAGGCTCTCTTTGAACAACAACCCAGTTACGAATATAAAAGCACACTGTTTCCAACATCTGTCCTATTTGAATACGTTAGAGCTGAGTAATTGTAAAATCGAAAGTATAGAACCGGAGGCCTTCGCCGGCTTGAAGCACTTGGAATGGCTCAGATTGAACGGTAATAGGTTATCAAATATTCAAGGCGATAATTTGTTCCCCGATACGTTGCGGGGTATCGATCTTCAGAGTAATAATTGGAACTGCGATTGTCATTTGAGAGATTTACATAACTGGCTATCGAATTTCAATATGCCACACGCCGTCGAGCCAATTTGCTCGCAACCTGAGCGGTTGAAAAAACGCACAATCACAAGTGTCGACGAATTCGATTTGGCTTGCTTGCCGAAAATCACCCCTACGACCACGTACATAGAGACTGGCATCGGGAATAACGTAACGCTGGAATGTCTAGTGATGGCCGTGCCCGAAGCGAAAATACAATGGTTTTATCAAGGGCAGCTTATTCGTAATTATTCAACGTCCGCCGCTGAGCCCCATCATGTTTTCCACGTGGAGAACGGCGTTATTGATAAAAAGAGCGAACTGTATATTTACAATATCGGAAGCGATGACAATGGTACTTATTCATGCATCGCGGAGAATTCCGCGGGGAGGTCACGAACAAACTATACCATTAAAATTCTTATTAAAGAGGAACCCGTGGTTATTGTCGTGACATTCCCACATAGACATTTAGTAGTTATAATAACAGTGATATTTTTAATTATCGTATTACTTATAGCCATAATTGCGGTTGTGCTATTAAAATTTAAAACTGATACGCGCAGTCGTAAGAAGAAGGAGAGCGGTAAGGACGTAGCGTTATGTAACCAAATAATGCCCTCGAGCCGAGGCAACGGATCTTTGCCCAAGAACAATGGCAGCGTTATAGTGAACGCACATTCGCATCACGCGCTGCATTATACAGTGCAAACAAACCGAGATTTCGAGTCGAGCGACACGTATCAAAGCAATAACATGAAAGGCTTTGTCGACAGAAATCCTGACCTAATTAGCGACGCGGAAACGGTCGCAAACAACGCACAGAATGAGAACACAGTGTTATCGGTGTACAAAACGCAAACTGCAAACGATAGCTTTGAAGAGGAAACCGCATTTACTGCGCCAGTGCAACGACAAGTGACTTGGCAGGATCAACAGACTGTAAATAGCATGAGTTTGCCTCAAAACGCAATGTACCAGCATTCCGCTGACGTCCACTTGAACCCTGGTTGTTTCCTTGATAGTGAGGGTTATCCGTTTGACTATGGGCTTCCAAAACATCCGTGTCGAGCGCCAATTATGTCAAATTATTCAGTTGTTGGGCCATTTTACCAGACTCTACCGCACAATCGGGCAAAAGGGCCAAAGCTCGCATGTAAATTTGCTAAAGACACGGAGTTCAATGCCACTCCGCCGCCGTGTGCAAACTTTGAAATATTCAACGGAACAAATGTGAGGCGCACTTTAGAAGGATATCCCGTACCGAGGAATCGCCAAATAGCATTTGTAGGGAATGGAACAGTGTATTACAATGAAGAATTTGTGCCTTCGCCGCCTGAAGGATACAAAACTGAGCCAGTGCAGTGTTGTGCCCCGCAGGAAACCTGTCCCGCTTGGAACCCCAAGGGTACTTGTGCTGTGATGGTGCCTATGGGGATTGCGGAAACTCCGGGCCGGTGCTATCAAGTGGAAACGCGATGTGTAGACACGCAAACCACGGACACGAGAGTGCCGGGCGAGGGCACCGAAAACGTTCTAAAACCACTGCCACAAGTTTCTAACGCTAAATGCGCCTCTGATATATGTTCGGAAAGCCCCGACGAGGGGTATGTTGGCGACGCTAACGACATCTGACGACGTCGTCGCAACGATAACGCGTAAACAGGGCAATTTAGACGCTAGTAAAGTGATAAAGCGACTGAATATGAAAATAGTAATGTATATACGAAGTGTACAGTGCACGTGCGGTATTTTTTACATTTGCATTGTCATATGAAGTGACTTTTTTACCGAATATTGC
>CAJQZM010029274.1:31537-42846 GCA_907164665.1 Colias nastes | reverse complement strand
ATAATGAGAACGTGCGTTTCTTTGTTTATTTTGTCGTTCTTTTTTTTTATTTTGGCAAAAGACAAACCTCGAACGAGAGAAAAAATACTTACATATAAAACTGCAATTGTTTAGCATGAATGTTAAAATTCATAAAGATTTAATTACGCAAGCTAATAAGTGTATCATTAGCAAGTGTCTTTTCCTATTTATGTAACGTTAATAAAATTTTAATTAGCCACAAGCGTATTGGAAATTTATTAAATATATGAATTTGTTATAAAATCTAATTTCATCTTCAGAAGATCATTATCATAATAAATAATTGATGAGAATTGTGATTCATAAGTATTGAAGATTTTTTTCACAGGTCTATCGAATAAAAAGTATTTACTCTAATTCAAGCCCCTTTTAACCAGAAAGAGTAAAATCATTCATCATCCAAACTTCACGTTTAAACTAGGCTTTTAAAAAGGTTTAAGCGAGAGTGTAACACCACCAGAGGTCCGCCATGTTAAGGCTACTGTTTGTCGACATTTTATTATTTCCTCGTGTGAATGGTTTTCGGATGTTACTCATTTACTGCTATAGCTTTGTGACCTGACCTTGCTTGGGTTTAATATTTATGAGGTTTTGAATGTTATATAAGGAGATAAGTTATAATATTATTGTGAGAAGTTTTAGTCATGACATTTCAAATATCATAGGTACGTGATACGACGTACTACGTTATAAACTAAGTTTCTAGGTAGGTACTGTTTTGATTTATCAGTACAAATCAAACAATCATTTTGATTTGAATTGATGGAGTTGTTATTAATTATTGCACTAACGACTTCAATTAAATCAAAATTTTTATATTTCTTCTTCCAAAATTTGATATCGAACACGATTCAATATGGTGTTTTTGTCAGATAATACGCTCATATCGAAATTTATAACGTTACCTTCTTTAGATATTTTAGAAGCCTTTCTACTTTAAGCAAATTGTAGTAAAAAAATAATTTCTGAAACTAAATTCTTCTCAATTGGTGGCATATTTTTTCAAGCTCAATTTAGAATACATAAAATCCACAGCCCAAGTTATCAACACCTTTATTTCCTCCATAAGCTGTATTCCCTCAAGAGCAGTATTTGCGAGCTCCAGCCTACAGCCTGTTTGTCAAACACACACACAAACAAGAATAGACCCGTTTCTCGAAATCTCACAACTATATGAATGTTTACGTATCGGCCTGTTTGTTTTTAGAAAGAAGAAGAAAAGAAAGAAAGAAAAGACATTTAATTCAACACACATGAAAGACTTAAAAATAAAAATAAAAAAACAGAAAATTAAATAGAAAAACACAGTGAAATATAAAACATTAACATTAATTAGGTGTGATTCTGTGTGCTGAACAGGGACACCACTCAGGAATTCTGCAGCTTAAGAGCTGCAGCACTGATTTTCAGTGGTTCCCATGTTCCCAAATGACGCCTATAGTGGCAGAAAATGAAAAATATGAATAAATTAAAATAGATACACGTATATACACTACATAAATATCAAAATAAAACAAAATTCATAACTCAAAAGAAATAATAATAATATAATTTATTAATAAATAATTTAAATATATAAAAATAAAATAAATAAAAATAAAATAAATATTTATATAAGGATAACAGAAAATAGCAGTATAAAATTATAAAAATTATTAACCATACGCTAACGAACCAAGCAACTAATGTTGATTGATTTGCCGATGTAAAATGGATTTCTGTGGTATATGTTTTAGATCGTGAATGGTTGGCTTTTCGTTGAAATTAGTTTTAATATTTATTTGAGTTTTTAGGATTGGAAACATGATTCAGTAATGATTTTATAATTTAAGAATATTTTATTTATTTAACCTAACTATACATACTTGTATTAACGAACTATGTTGAAGCTTAAGTGTTTTCATTACAAAATTAATTTTATCAAAAGCGTTTGCCTCACTATACTACACCAATTACTTAATATCATCAGATTCATATAAGACCTTTTATCATGCACTAATTTTGTATCCTTATACCTTGTTCTGATTGGCCATATTTAAAGATACAACTGAGACGAGTTTAACAGTCTTCCCTTCCATCTCATTGGCTGTTAACTCATCAAATTACTACAAAATAAATAGAATATTAACGTCTGTTAGTAATCTCATTAGGAGCCAATAAAGAAGCCGCCGCGGCCGCCATGTCACCGTGTTAACGAAATACAAATATTTGAGACACAAATTAAGTCTAATATCCAATGCAAAGTAGTGTTTAACTTGAGACTAAGTGATTCCACAAAGTCACTTTTAGCGGGCTGTAGATAGAATTAGAGGATTATCATCAATAACATGTTGGATCAATACAAGTGTCGATTATGTGTTTATCGGAGTATGTGTGTAGGAAATCAAACATTTATTTATTCAAATTTACTACTTAGAAGTGAAGCAAGCAAATACGGAAGTAAATTACCTACCCCCGAAAGCTGAACAGAAAATAGCAGGTAAGAAACTTTGTGGTACATAATTAATAATATTGGCCAAATTGCAATAAATAATAATATTATGTAGTACCTACCTATGATATGGGCAATTTCATAATACGCTTTGTAGGTAACTATGTATTGTGTACGTTCAAGATTTTGACCTTAATACAATCTTAAATTTTTATAGTCAGAAGTAGATAATTGAAGAGCATTAAATTTCTTGATTGCACTATCGCGTGATGAAAATTAGAACGAATCGTTTCGAAAGTTTTAAGTAACGCATTTAACACCCTCGACCACCCATTTGCGACACCTTTAACATGCATAAAAGTTCAAACATGAGGCGGTATAAAAGTCATTTATAAGTAATATTCCGAAGGTTGAATCAGGTAGAAGGTCTTGTGAAATGTATCAATGTAGTGCAACTTTTGAATGCGATGTGCGAAGTGGGAGTCACGCAAGGTGAAGCAATGGGACCGCTGTTTAATCTTTTATATTTTTTCAAATGTAATTCAAATAAGCTAAAAGGATAACAGGTAACGGTTCAAACTTTTGATTTCGTTGTTATGGATATTTTAATTTCAAATTGATATTATAAACCACAGTAACAATTAAAATGTATTTTAGATATTTTCTTGTATTTTATACACCTTTTACTATAAAGGCAGTTGGTTTCAAACGAATTTCACTAACTCATCAATTAAAAACGGCTCACTAAGGCAGTTTTAGCCACAAATTGAATACAAGCCCGTGATTATATTAAAAGCTTCGTAGAATTAAAAAAAATGAAGAAGACCTTGCGATCTAAGTCAATGGACAGAGGTTCGAATCCCGTCTTATAATAGTTTTTATTACTTTTCAAATAATTAGAATAACTTACCTGTACTCGACTCTCCGTCAAGCCGATCCTCATTGCTATCTCCTCTCTCATGAAGATGTCAGGATAATGCGTTTTTGTGAAGCATCTCTCCAGTTCATTTAGTTGAGCCGGTGTAAACCTATGCAAATAGATGTTTAAATTATTTATTTCATTTGTTCTGATTTGTCATGGGCAGCGTTGGCCCAGCAACTGATCGTCGATGTTTGCCGACATTACGCTGATTAAGAATAAACATCTATAATGACGATTGATCTTTTAGGCCTTTACACTATCGTGATTGATTCTATACTCGCCCAACGCTGCCCATTGTGACGAGGGCCCATAACATTACATACGTACCATCGTAACTTTTACGTTTCGCTACAGAGATAATAAAAAGGTCTGGATATTTGATTGTCCATTATTAATTTCTATTTATTTATTTATTTTTAAGGTTCACCAACAGGTGTTACATTTAATGAATCACATCGAGTACAGTAACATAATATTACAAATAGGTAGCAATGCACTCCTTTATCAGGCAAACACAACATGCGTTTAGATTACAGTATTTAAAAAAAACAAAAAATACAGATTCAACAGCAAAGCATTACAATGTTATACAACATAATAATAGACAAACATAGAATATTAACGAGGAAAAAAATCGAAACAAATAAAATTTTGAGCAGTTACGGATTCATAATTCTTAGAAATGCGTGGCGGAGTTGTGGATATGATTTTCTACTGAAGATATCTTATTATTATTCGTAATAATTTTAATAATTAATATACATAACTAAATTATAACTAAATTTGACTGACCGGTTGGCTTGGTTGGTAGTGGCCCTGCCTTCCAAGCCAGAGGTCGTGGGTTCGATTCCCACCCGGGGCAAATATTTGTGTGATGAACATAGATGTTTGCTCTGTGTCTGGGTGTTAATTATCTATATATAAGTATTTATTTAAAATTATATATGTATGTTTATCAGCCATCTGGTTTCCATAACACAAGCGAAAGCTTAGTATGTAGTGTTGCCCAAATTCAGTCTTGGTCTTGCAGTCTTGGTCTTGTTCTTGCGTTTTTGCAAGACCAAGACCAAGAACAAGACCGCGTATTTTTAGCAAGACCAAGACCAAGACTGACCGTGCAAGACTTGAGCAAGAACAAGACATAGCCTGCAAGACTCTTGCGTCTTGCAGCTAGGACTTAGCGCTATTTCACTGAGTAGTTAGGTGTAACAGTTCGGTGTATAGGTAGGTACCTACGCTTAGGAATTCTATGAGACGCAAAAAACTGTATCAAAGAATATGAAAAACTGGACCTATGCGCATTACGACTAATACCATAAACATAGCGAATAAAAAAATATCTATTAAAATCAAACTGAGTGCATGCATACGCATAGTTATGTTTTAACCATCGGCACTTTGATAATGCGGCATCAAAGGTTTTGTACTTACTTCTCAAAGAAATTTGCCGCTTTTCGGAAGTACATGGTTATGATACACGCGCCGGCGGCTTCTTTTGAAATCTAAAACAATCGTTGCCGCCACGCCGAAATCATAACATTTGACACTATTTGATTGCCGCCATAGGGCGTAGGTATACTCATGCAAAATAATTTCGAATTTTTTTAAGAGTACCTACAGGTGTTCCAAAGAATAAATAAGTTTCAGAGTGCTTAGAATGAAAATGAATACATTATACTGATCACGCAAGTAGTATTATGATTAGGATAAAATGGTAAGGATAGGTAGTAGATGTCATATTAATTCATTCTAGTAAGTATATATTATAATATTGATTACTTGTATGGTTTTGAAAGTTTTTTTCTTTTTTTACATGTTTTAGCAAATGTAAGCTTATAAATCATAAATGTTTATTAAGAAACAGTTACTTCCATGGAAAACGACATACAGTCGAGTCTCGTTAATTCAAACCTGCGATAATTCGAACCTCTCTATAATTCAAAGTTATCACGAGGTCCCTACAAAATCTCTTGATATTTCGAACTAAATCCATACATTTTTGTGCACTTGGTAATTCGAATGAAAATACCATTGCTTTATAACAAAACGACGCGATAATTCGAACTCATCGGCGTCCAACACTCGACAATTCAAAGTTGCAGAGAGAAAGAGACGGAAAGATTGTAAGCAGGTAAGTAGTCAGGTAGGTACATTTTGCGACAAGTTCAAACTTGTTCAATGAGCCGTTGTTTTTGTTATGATTGGTTTGACTTTAAATTTCTCACAAATTGTGTATGTTTAGTTATCATTCGGTTACTGTAGAATAGCATTTAATAAATAATAAATGAATTTGAATTTGAATAATTGATTAACACTTAATAATTCGAAGTTTTATTTTTTTTCTCTCACAAATTTCGAACCATTTGATATTTCAAACTCTTGATAATTCGTAATATTTTGAGAGTCCCTCGAGTTTCGAATTAACGAGAGTCGACTGTATAGGTCAGTTGATTTTTCGAATTTCTTATCAAATCTTCAGTTATTTATTAATCTGCTTGATCTTTACTATGGCTATGTTAATTCAAGCTCACAATGTTCCAATTCTAATACGTTTTTCTAAGATTTAAAGTAAACTTTAATAAATAGTAATAGACTAATAGGTAATTGCAAGACTTGCAAGACTCTTGCTGCAAGACCAAGACCAAGACCAAGACTGGGAGCGCAAGACCAAGACCAAGACCAAGACCAGGTGTATTGGCGCAAGACCAAGACCAAGACTGGCTAAGTCTCGTCTTGTTCTTGCATTTGGGCAACACTATTAGTATGGGATCAGATCGTGCCGTGTGTGAAATTTGTCCTATAAAAAAAAAAAAAACTACCTTTTTCATGAAACAATATCCTACTATCAATACATTACATAGAACATCCCTTGCCCCAAAAAGCAATGGATCGATTTCCCTGGAGGATACGTGACCTACTTGGCATCGAAAGGTGTCTAATTCTCTCTCCAAAAACTGTCAGCAAACGAGAGAAAACAACATCGAATACAAATACTGAGTTACATGCCCAACTGTAATAGTAAACTATATGAAACAATACCACTTGTAATGTACTCTAAGCTACTAGGAAATATTTGCTGTTAAAAAAACAATCAAGGGGTAAAGTAGGGGGAGTCCGGGAGACTTGAACCGCTTTTTACTAAAAACTCTATAAAATCTGATCAGTGACCTTGAGAGCTTTAAGATCTACACCATATGGAAGCCTTATTATCTGGCTAAGATTTTATACTATTCTGGAAATAAAAATTGCAAGGAGAAGATAGTAAACTAAGTTGTAATGAAAAATGAGTTTTGATTCAAGTCTCCCCAACCGGCGGGACACTTGCCCATCAGGTGCGGGACACTTGCCCATACCTTTTTAGAGAGGGGAAATGAAGCAAATAAAGCATATTATACATTAGTTATGTATTATTTAGACACATTTAACAATAACTACAATATTCATAATCACTTTCTAAAAAATTTAGTGAAAATAATTACCTAAACAAATGTTTTCAGAGTAACTCCTTAATATAACATGCGCTTCTTTTAATTAAATACTCGTTTTGAGATATCTTCTGTTATATAAATCTACAAAACTAATTTACTAAGACTAGCTATCAGTCTCAAAGATTAAATGAGGCACATGCATAATCACAATAGGTTTAATAAGTGGAACTTTAATTAAATTTGTTACTCGTTACATTTTAGTGCAATCGTGACAAATAATCTCTTAACGTTAAAATAATCTCATTTTTTGTGAGGCCGACACATATCTCATGGACATACCTACAACAAGAAACACAAAGACGTAGGTATATCCAATATCTCATCAGACTGACAAAGCAAAACCAAGACTCATCCCTATTTTCTTCCCAATCTTCGTCAATAGAACTTAAAAAGATTTCTTCTTATGATTCCTCTCAGACTTCTAATATCTTCTTTTCTAACAGGTAATACCGTAAAGTGGTTCTGTCTATTCCATACTTGATTGCAATTTGACGAATAGATTTGCCACTCTTTATTTCTCTGACTGCGCTTTCAATCTCAGACTTAGTAAACATTTTCCTGCGATGACTACCTTCTTTAGGCTTATACTGAAATAGCTTTTTTTTTCTGAAACAAAACAAAAACTAACTTAAATAGTACCTATACAAACTGCAAAGGGAGAGTTGAACCACTGTTCAAGTCTCCCGACTGCAGACTGGTTCAACTCTCCCACACCCGACTCGAGGCCATATCATGATTTTTTCCAACAACTCCACTATCAACTGGGGAACAACACTGAACGTACGACAAAATATGATAATCTAGTAATACAATAACGTAGGTGTTTGATACATACCTTCATAAATGCGTGCATAGCAATTAAAATAACAAATCCAAAAAAATTCACTCCGCGACGATAAAAACACTTTTTCGTAACTCACGTTATTACGCGTCTGTTATCACTCAAAATTGCGAGTTGCTTGTGATTGGTGCGTTACGGGCGTTCATTTGTTAGCCACTCGGCGTAATTTGGCGCCTAACTTAAAAAGTTATTCAAAGTGGTTCAACTCTCCCACCTGGGCAAGTCTCCCGGACTCCCCCTACATACACCTGAAGCTTTATGTCACTTACCTAGTCCTGTGTCGCTTCTGTTTCGCCGGCTTGTCGCTGTCTGACGCGGAGGAGGACATGCTGACGGGCACCGTGGCCATGTGCTGGCTGTGCTGCTGGTGAATTCCACCTGGCAAACAAAAGCATTACTATCTAATATGCTAGCCTCTCGCCTCTGCTACGTCCGTAGTGACCCGGAATAAAAACGAAATAAAATAACGCCTGTTTCACTCAGGAATAATGTAGCCTTCTGTTGGAGAATTTTTCCAATCGATTCATTAGTTTCGGAGCCTATTCAAACAAACAAATATCAAATCTTTCTTCTTTACAATATCAGTGTTGATAGAACTGGTATATTTTTGGCAATTTGATTCATGCGTCATGCAACTACAGAATTTCTGGCCAACTCTTTTCTGTAGTACCTAACTACTTTCCTGTTCAAATATTTTCATTTGTTTTATGACGTTTCAAAAGCGCTTCTAAAAAGACTTCCTGAATAAATATAAATGGTATTTGTGGTAGGTGTGAGTTTCGTATTTGATATTTGTTTAGAAATGACTCTTTTTCGGTTATTTGAGTCATAACGGGGACAGTACAATTCAGGCGTTGCTTTCTATATGCTACATAGAAATTGTACATTTGAAACTTATTCATTTACAGCTATTGAAAAATAATTGATATCTATAAGATAAAGATGAATAAAAAATGTAAATCCTTACAGGTACCCGACATTGGGAGTTAAAAAGTGCTAATGTGGTAATTGTAAAGTTTCCTTTCTTTGTTATTGCAGAATAAGAAAAGAAGTAGGTTGGGCCACCATCACCATAAACAATAATGGTTTTACTAATATTTTGTGGGCCTTTTCTTTCTTTTTGATGCAAAAATATTTACATCAATGTATTAATTAGTTAATTGATCTGTTAGGTACCTTGCAGGTGATCAGCTCTGATGGAGTGCGCCAGCAGCCTGGCGCCGGGCGCATGGTGCCGCTCCACGCTCGGCTTCAAGTCGAGCTTGCTC
Source organism: Colias nastes (assembly GCA_907164665.1). Lineage (NCBI taxonomy): Eukaryota > Metazoa > Arthropoda > Insecta > Lepidoptera > Pieridae > Colias > Colias nastes. Next base: position 33,875 of record CAJQZM010029274.1, on the reverse strand, counting down.
TCTGAGCACTGCTCTTTGTGACCTGCTGGATTTAAAGATATGAGGAATAAAGAGAATCTATCTGCAAGACTTGATAGATGTAGGAGACAACACTCGACGGTGGTAGACTAATGGAAAAAGATAGGTAACGGAAAAAAGATCTAAAATATTACAACAAAACCCATCTGCATAACTTAGAATAAAAAATATCAACACTTTTGATAATTCTGCGAATTCTCTAAATGAATCTAATAATAATTCGTTAATGTTCTTGTAGCTAAAATTATTCAATAGCACTCATGTCCGCTGTAAAATTCATTATTTTGTCACAGCCCTAAGAAAAATTATATTTTAAGCTACCTATATGTACGACTGTTCTGCCTACTCTAATGCGCCTACCATTCATATCAATAAATACCATCTGAACAAGTTCATCATCCTTCTGATAATACTTCATTTAGTTGAGCACTATACAATTACAAGATAATTCGGTTAGAATATTGAAAAACGCTTGTCATTGCACACATTACACCATAATTTACATTTTACAAATTCGTGCAAATAGCGAGGCGACAGTACTTCCCACTTTTTGAATTGTTGTAATATTTATCTTAGCTCTTACGAAAAAAAGTATATGTAGACATTATTTGTAGATAATAATCTGATCTACAATTTATACAATTTGGGATAAAACCTGCCGTTTTGCTGAAAATTGCGAAAAAACCTTTGATCCCGAATTACTTAGACCGTTTATCGGATCGATAACCAACTTCCAGTCGGTTGCAATTTATTGTAATTTCACTCCTATTTCTTAGTTCAATTTGAGCGAACTTTTCATTGCCATTTTATCGATTCATTGCTTAATAAATGTTTTACTTATAGGTGTAGGTACCTACTTCATAAATAGTAATTGCAGAGAAATAATTTACTGGTCCTTAATAACAATTGGGTAATTCTCTACATTAACTAAAATTAACTTTCTTAATTTAATGTAGCGCTGTTATAGTAAACCTACTAAATGAGCAAAGGAGTAATTAGTAGAATAGTTCAAAGAACTAGATTAGTAGGTAAGTAGGTATATAGAATTTGAAAAAAGTTTAAAAAATCGGATACAATGATTATGCCGCCAATATTTTTCTGAAAAGCAGGAAATTCCTTGCACATATAAACTTAGGTTAGGTATATTGATAAAATCTTAATACATAATTCCAAAATCAAACAGAATTCAAATAATTCGTAACCCAATGCAAATTCATTGCGTTTATTCAAATGCGTAATGAAATGTGGAATTTGTGCGCAAATAGAAAATTCCGAGTCCCGGAGATTACCGGGAAAGCGAAATGACGTAACTTGGACGATTTACTTAAGTCCTGCTACTTAACTTGGCTTCTTGGAGACTTAACAAGTTAGTATGGAAATGTAATAAAAATGCTATGAGGTTAATCATGTTTTAACTTTATACCTATTGACAAATCGATTAGATTTAATGTGTCTGGTGGTTTTTTACTACCTAAGATAAAAGTTACTGTAAATTGATCGCATTTAAGGTGTTTCTCGCTTGTTCCTATCTATCTATTAATACCTATGTGTGTAAAATTTCATGAAAATTGGTTCAGGAATTTTAGCGTAAAGGAGTAACAAACAAACAACCATGCAAACTTGTAAACGCATATATAATATGAGTAGGATAATATTGAGAGTAGGTTAATATTAATACCAAGAAACTTTAATTAAGAGGCTGACAACACCAAATTGAAGTTATTTGAGCAGTTTTTTAAGAAAAGATATTTATTCTAGCCCATCAAAAAAAAATATATGTTAATATTCATCATATTTCGAAGAACGTGGACGGACTCGATACATAATTGGACGAAATCGGCTCGATAGAAAATAATTGCAAAGATTGGTCTTAAAATCATCATTAAACGATTCTATGTCTTTATTTTTTTGACGTACGGGTCTGCAATTTAAAACACGAAGTCAACATATTCATACCTGAAACTCTAACGAGTCATATTTCGCATATGACCCACACTTTTCCTTAAATCACATATTTTCTTATTATTTTCTCCTACGACCTGGCCTCGCCAAGTAACAGTGATATTGCGCTCTCGTTTGCGCACACTGTCAAATTGTATGGGAGTAAACGAGAGCGCAAACACTGTTAAATTTGGTCTTGACAGCCCCTTAATAAAAAACAATCCATACCTAAAATGCGGAAGCGTGTTTGTTGTTTCTCTTGTCGCGTCGGGGCGATTTTATGATATGATTTTTGAGTCTGAGATATTAAAGAGGCCATAAAATGACTACCTAATAGTACTAGATCCCACCGCAGGATTGCTTCGTTCATAGTTTTTTT
>CAJQZM010029274.1:0-31137 GCA_907164665.1 Colias nastes | reverse complement strand
GTGGGATCTTAGACTATAAGTACATTTATATCGGAATGTTCTATCTAATTCCCATGGGAATTTCCTTTAACTAGGTAGGTAGGTACACGGTTAAAACCGCGGGCCGAAAGTTAGTTCATAAATTTGCACCTATTAATGTTGAAACATACCTATATCTACATTCTACATGTTTCTTAAATCTTACCGCTTTTGTTATTTTAGAGTTCACAGACGAACGGCAAGTTGTGAACGGCAGAGGCTGCCGTCAAACGTCAAACGCTTGCAGTTTGCCGTCAACACAAACTGCAAGCGTCGCCACCTGTCGACGGCTGAAGTAGCCTCCGCCGATCACAACTTGCCGTTCGTCTGTTAGAACACTTATGTAATTTTGAAAATTTTGTAGTTTTCTCTAATTTGGCTAAATGATTGTTGATATGATTTTGATTTAAGGGGTCATTTTTCAAATCAACAAATAAATGCAACCATTTCAAAAATATTGTGTTTTATTGCTCGACTTGACATAGATACCTATAACAGGTGATATGGTTTAGCTATAACCAAGGATTGAAAAATCGCCCTGTAGTTTAACACAAGAAACTATAAAATAAACACGACTATTTCTTTAATCTTTGGTATAGATTACAAATTAACCACAATAACACCCACCCCACTAAAATGCAGATAATAAACAAGTCTGAGTCTCATTTAATTCGGCTTAGCCAGTCGCACCCTTCGGACATTTTGTTAGACAATTTATTTTATTAAAACATACTTATTTATTTTCACATTTTTGATATTAAAGAGTCGTTTTTCAGTAACTATAGGTAGGTATTTAGAAATTAGAAAATTCAGTTTTCATTGCCACTATTAAAACTAGGAAGCTATAAGAAAATTTGAAAAGAGTAGATATACCTACCTAGCGGTAAAAAAGCCTTTCATATTAAGTTATATTATTATCATCAATAGAAAACCTACATAAAATAAATAATAAATATAGGTAGAGACTATAGAAATTAAAGAAAACTACCAAAGAATTAAATTTAGCTCTGATTCTTACCCCGTTAATCTAATCAGAAATCAGAACAATTTTACAAATAACCTCTTTTCCACACTTGAATAGCGCAAGTTTATAAAGGAAAAATTGCTTTTTCAACATACAATAACCTAAACTACGTTTATCCGCCGGTTCTGTTTACGGCACCCGATCCCATTAACCTTTACGAGCCCCACATAATCCCGCGGGGTGTTCCGTGTTTGCGAATAAAATGCACTATTTTACTGTATTGCCAATGTATATTTAATTTGAATGTATATTGTCATGTAATTTTAGTAAGTTTTGATTTAAAATTTGAACACAAAAGATTAGATATAAGTTGATCGAGGCAAGTTTTAGAGATAGCTCTAATAAATAGAGATGAGCAATAAAACTATTTGTAACTGTTAAATGTTAAAATCTACATACCTATTATGTTAAAATTACGTAGATATGTAGGTACCTACTACCTATACAGGGTGTAATCGTTAAATGTGCACAAGCGATTATTCCGTAACTATTGCAGATATCAAAAAACTTTAAACTGATATCGAAAGTAGGTACTTAACCTTATGAGTAAAATGGCCGTAATAAATTTTTAAAAATAAAACGAGAAATATCTAAAAATGTCCATACAATTTATTTCCCATACATTTTGTATTCATAGCAGATTTTCGAAGTGACGTCCTCATAGTGCAATACAGTGAAGAGTTCTATTTACAGCTGTTCTAAATGAACTTCCCTTCAAATTTGCGAAGTAATTAAAGCAGAAAACCAAAAAAGAAAGCAAAAGCTAAAATCTTTCATATTAAATGTACCTACATGGGATATTCATATCTCATACTAAATGTATGGGAGGGTTTAAAGTTAATTTTTTAGATATTTCTCGTTTTATTTTTAAAAATGTACTATGGCCATTTTACTCATTAGGTTAAGTACTTTCGATATAAGTTTAAAGTTTTTTGATATCTGTAATAGTTACGGAATAATCGCCTGTGCACCCTGTAGGTATAGATTGTTTTGTGAAATCACGCGGAGACGCGCTCGGCGCTACGCACCTACTTCGGTCGTGGGCTAGTTATTAAGAGGAGGCTCCCTTTCTCATTTCTGGCACTGAGAGACCGGTTACGGTACTAGACGCTAAAACAGCCATAATAAAGTTGATTATCGCGTGCGCTCTTTGATCGCGTTCGAGCTCGAAAAGTAAGTCTCAATTCTTATTTCGTTTATAACTAAAGTAATAATTGATCTAGAGAAAAAATATCTTGGGCTTCAATAGTAAACTCTATTTTCTTACTGTTAACATTTATTTTAGACATAAAGTCCAAGTAAATCTTAAAAAAAATGTAATAATCCTTAAAAAAGGCATCATTTTTGAATAAAAAATGAATCGAGCGAAAATGTTACAATTATGTGTCTGTCTTGTACATCGAAAGAAAAAGACCCAATAAATCATATACTAAATTTCCATTTTGATTGTATGTGTGACTGTTTCAGAATATTAATGCAAATTCACATAAAATTTAGGGAGCTTGCCCTTAATAAAAACAAACAATTAAATTATACCTCTATTATTTAACTACCTACCTAGAAAAATTTTATAGTTTATAGCAAGTATAATATGAAAATGATACCTACGAGATACCTACTTAAATTTTATTACTGTTTTGTCAACGCGGGTTAAGCATCAAAGGTAGGTAGGTAGGTACCTATCTACGGATAAGTTCTAATCAGTGAGCGCCTTTGATTCTGATAATATAAAGACAAATTAAAGCTTGCGGTTTAATTAATCCTGTCAATTACTTATTAATTAACAGGTTCATGAATATGTTTTAATGAACCTATATAAACACAAGTAGGTACCTACCTACCTAATTGTATTCGTTGTGAAATATGGACGCATGACGTGTCCTAAACGCAATACCTATTAGTTACGTAAATTGATTTAAAAAGACTAACTTGCTTTTGCTCTATTTCATAACTAGCTTACCGCCCGCGGCTTCGCCCGCTTTTTCTAAAACCAAATAAATTATATACTAAAACCTTCCTCTTGAATCACTCGTCCAATAAAAAAAAACCGCATCAGAATCCGTTGCGTAGTTTATAGGGACATAGGGACAGAGAAAGCGACTTTGTTTTATACTATGTAGTGAATAAGGATATCTTTTGAATAATTTAAACACTTACATAGTACCTACTATAATAATTATTTAAATAAAAAGCTCTACAATGAGCTTTTTTAATGATCTTAAAGTTATATTTCAGGTAGATGAAAAATAATTTAATCTACCTAGTTGATATATTCGTACAAATAAACCTAATGTAAAGATTTAGGTAGTCGGTAGTTACTTAGGTACCTACACATATTTTAATACCTAAATTATCTGTAGGTACTAGGTAGTAGGTGTAATTTCCGTTTTAAAATTTTAAATTTAGAAAAATACTTAAACCTTCTCATTATTTAAAGAAGAAGGTAGGCAGGTAGGTATTTAATTATTTTATTAGACTTATAATTTTTTTTGATATTCCTTATCAGTCGGACATGCAGAATTGGTGCTAGGTAAAAAGGTAAGTAAAAAAATTACTATCTATAATTATTCGCAATTAAACTTTGATATGATTCCATACAATCTTCTCACATAAGTAGAGCCTTATCACTGATAAGGCTCTAGTTATCACTATTTTAATGAAATAATAAACATAGAAGCTCACCTCCTAAGGCTGTAGCGGTGAGGTTGTTAAGCATGGCCCCGAAAGGCCAGCCCTGGCCGCGCCCTATGCCGCCATCGTCGCCCCCGCACCACAACAAACCAATCGTTACTTGTACCAACACAGATCCCAGAAACCACCATACGACCCCCACAACACTAACAGCAAAACATTTTCCAAAAAACAACAAAATTCCCAACGAAAAACCGTCACGCAAAACAAACGAATACCTATCAGCAAACGGCGCTTAATACAAAATAATTATCGCTATATTACACCCAATTAGTTTTAATTACTACTCCGCTCAAACTTATTTACACACTTAATTTTTGTTATAAAATTAATATAACCCGTTTAGTATCAATTTGTATAAATTTTCAGTTTGATTGGTTCGCCCTTAAAATGATCGTTTAATGTGGAAACCCGTCGACGACTGCTACAAAAACAGATAACGCGCACTTTGTGTGCCTCCGCCGGGTTCACGACACGCTCACAAACCTCGCTTCTTCCCTCTCTAACGCGCGCGAACTACGTATCCCTTATTCGCTTTTCGCGGCACATCAGTAATGGATGCTTACATTTTGTTTACGGTCGATTTGAACAAACGAATAATCTATTATTTCATTCGTGCACATATTATTGATACGGCGTTTTCGGGTTCATGCAACATTCAGCAGCCGACAGAGGTAGGTTTGTCTCTTTCGCTCTCGCGGCTCGTGTCGGCGCGTCGATGAAAATGGTCTCGTTCGAATGGGCCAATGGGAGCGCGCGGAAATCACTTGAAGCATTGAGGCAGGACTATATTGAAATATTATGCGTATAGCTTGGGCGTAGCGTTGTAATGGAAAAAACAAATATCTCCGTATAGATAGGTATATCGTAAGGAGTGGACAAGGGCTCGGATAAACGTTTGGAGTTCACTGAGTGCGATCTCTTGTAACCATTCCGTGATGCGGACTCCTTTGAATAAAGAATGTGATGTTTTTTTTTTTAATTCCCGCTAAAAGAAAGCGTAAAAGTGCTATGGATGAATGTTAAATTGAAAGTTGGAAATATGTTCCATAATTTATTGCTTGTCTTATTGTTTCCGTAGTCTTACTCTAACTATTAAATTTTCTTTATTCTTCCTTTAGTAGGTACTTAATTTCAAATTGTTTAAAAAATAAACTTATGTATGTTACTAACTGATTACCTACAGTAGGTAGTAATATCTTCGACGATTGATGATAAATTATTCATTGTTTTAGAACGTTGCGTTAAAATCGAAATTACACTTCTCATCAAAAAAATCGAAACACCTTAATGTTTATGATTTGTTTAGAATTATCAGAAAAATGTGTACATTTAGGAATAAATGTTAAATGTCATTTAATAGTGAATAGTAGGTACCTAGGGGGTATTTAAATCCTAATGTTAATTTTCTAAATTCAAATTAAGTTTTGGTAGGTTTCGTATTTTATTTAATGAGTAATTTTTATCCTGTATAGCTTGGTATGGAGTATGAAACACGTAAATGAAAAACCCTTGAACTCCAAATTTTAAGAGTTTTTCAGAGACTTCATTTTTCCGACGGAGAAGATTTTCATTTAGTTCTTTCAATATTTTATTGTTAATAACAAAATGTTTATTCTACCTATAAATAATTGTAATAAAACTTTAAGAAAAAACCAGCATTAATTGTTTGAATGATAACATAGGTATAAATTTATAAACCTGTATTGAACCTACCTACCTACCTACCTAGGTATTTAGAAATTTAAAATGAATGTATTAATTCTAATGAAATATAAATGTCTCATTTTAAAATAAATACATAGGTATATGAAATAAATACCTATAAACAAGCATAAGAGCCATATATTTTATGTAGGTATCTATAGGTGTGCTTTTCATCCGCGATTATATTTATAAATAGTTATATTTCTTATAATCCATACAATACCGAATATCATTAAATAGAGTCTTGAGATCGTTTCGAAAAACAAAACATGAGCTACCTACATAGGTATTACGAACTGATTTACGCGTAAGTAAATAAGTAATTAGTATTGTATACCTATACAGGTAGGTGCATTTCCAAAATGGCGTCCATAATATGTCACCGTTGTCCGTATTATGTATTAATTTTAGGTAAGTAGTTCGTACAAAAAAGTAAGAACTCTTTCTATAATGGTACCACATATCCTACTAATATTTAAAATGCTATGTTTGCTACCCCACTCTTTCAAGAAAAAATAATACATAGCTATCTTTACAAACTTTCGCATTTATAATACAAAATATTAGTCTTGTACATCAAAATACATAATATGCTATAGTTCCCACTCAAAACGCAAACTAAAAGGAAATACAATTTCGCAATTGAAATATTCCGTCCCTTGCGCAGGTATTTTAAAATGAAATACCTTCGAGCGCTCTCCGCGTAATTGGGAACGGCTGTAATTATATTTGTATCGAACGAGCCTTTGTGAAGCTATACACAATATATACCTACCTATGTAAGTATACGGTATATTGAAATATGTGTTTGTTTGATATGTTTGTGTGTGCTTGGGTATGGTTGAAATGATTTGAGTACGTACGTATCACGTATGTAACAAGGTATAGTACGTACCTACATACTAAATAGTCTTTGTAGTAAATTACAGCAACAAAGTAAATACTGAATACCTAATAAAATAATAGAATTTTATGTAAATATGAATATAATGAAGGTTTTAATTTTATGTTTCAGTGACTCTACTTTTCTGTTATGAACTATTAGAATATCTACCTATCTCATCTTTTTGTCATGAACCTTTTGTGTCTTTAAAAATTATTTGACTAGGCAGAGTATAGACCACACAACATAATTTTATAAAAATAATAAGTGTACCTACCCTTAGAACTATAATTTTTATTTCTGAAAACATATTCATCGTTAGACCATCAATTTTAGAGCCTTAAATTTTCTGTCAATCAAATACAATTTCAACACGACTTGGACCTAAGGGTTTGCTCCCTAGAACAACCATCCCTTACCCTTCAAATATTATAAAATATGATAAAACAATGACCGTCGTATCGCAGTTCATTAATTCCAAACTACAATATGACTATCCAAAACAAACAGCGATCAAAAATCCTATTAACGCCAGTAAGGCGCTAAACGATGATTTTTAATAAAAAATATACCCCTCTTTTAATATCGGTTATACCTCAGGGTACATTATATCAACAACGTTTGAATGCAATATATGTCACCAAACAAACTATAAAAATAGACCTTATGATAAAGCGTTAGAGTCTACATTCCAATGTCACTTTATCCCCGACTATTCGAATTCTATTGCAAAGAATTTTGATCTTAAAATTCCAAAGAAATAAAGTTGTAAATACAGTGTTAGAGTCTTGTAGTTGTGGCGTTACAATGTTGGCCGTGAGGAACGCATCACGCCGGTAAAACCGCGTAGTTTATTATAAGTTAATACGCACGGGCCTTAGCAGATAGCTTGCTGTGTAATGTTGGACAATATTGTCGGAAATATTCAATGTAGAGTCGAAAGCTTTATTTATTTATTTATTTATTTATTTATTTATTTATATAAAACCATTCCTACCATTACAGTTTACCCAATGCGATAGGGAGGTCTAATTTAAAATACAATTTATTCATTAATTTTTGTCGACTCTATAAAGTGTTAGTGTTTGCGAAGTATTCAAGTTTTATTTTAATTATTGATATAACAGTGGGATTTTAATAATTGTAATTGAACTATTTAATATGAGTTATTAAATTATAATTAATCACATTCACTTTGAGTTATTTAACAAGTATTTGCATGGGTACCACATTAATTTACCGATCTTGTTCTTGACAGTTGACACAGTTCTTGAGTTTTCGTATAGTTTGTAGCTTAGGTAATACTTACAGCTGAATATAAAAAGGTATCTTCGATAGGATGCCCTATAAAATCTAACAAATTATTTTGTCTTCCCGCTATATTTTCTTCTAAGATTCTTTTAAGCATATTTTTAAATGATACTTTTATAAGTTTCTTATCTCTTAAATTTAAATTACATAAAAGTGATTAACAAATTTTTCTTTTATTCCATTAAATAAATTAAAATAATGTAAGTACCGTACCAATATATTTGTCTCGCAGTGTAACGAAGCGCCCCCGTATATCGATGCTATTGTAATAAAGTTACACGGTTTTTAACTCGACCTCACGCGCTATTGTTTGCTATAGTAGACGCCCGGCTTTGCTTGTATTTTGTTTTATATTTTAGTTAATATTGTATGAGAAGAATTAAATCGATAGGGTGAAAGGTAAACTGTTTTTATAAATGACCTTTTAAAATGCTTACAAGCATTGATATTTTTAGTGAAATGCCCTTTGAACATGCGTTTTTGCAGGTTTTGTCTGTTTTAAATAGAATGATGTACCTAAGTGGTCTGTTTAGGTAAAACCCAGCTTACCTACGTTATAACATTATAATGTGTACCTACAAAGTATCTAATGCTTAATTTATCTGGTAAATATTTAATAATGCTTGTTCTGCTCATATTATTTGCAAGTTTTCATACCTATACAACATGCTCATTTATTCTGTAAAAATACCTATATTATATAAAAATATTGGCAGCGGTGGGATTCGAACCCACGCCTCCGAAGAGACTGGTGCCTTAAACCAGCGCCTTAGACCGCTCGGCCACGCTACCCATGTGAAACTCTACAAATATTATAAAAAGCTTTTTCAGAAAGTTTTTCTTCAACTTTTCATGTTTTTAAACTATTGCATAGCTTTTATCTCAGACTTTGAGCGCGGCGACCGAATGTAAAAATTCCGTAACGAAAAAACCTAACACCCCCACTCCAACCGGCACAGCGATGCGATGCTATGCAATAGCTTTACCGCGGACCGCGGCAGTCCTCGAGTAGGTACGACACGTATTTTTTTTATAAAAATATAAAATTTTTCGTCTTTTTATAAGAAGGTAACCTATATAAAATCTTTCGATTAGATACCTACTGTCTATCCTTATGATTTTTATCTGTAAATGTTATCAAATCAACAAATTAATATACAACATACACTAATTATGATAACATAAATTCATGTAAGTATTATGTAGGTAATATGTATACCTACTTAACTGAAAATAATATGTAAGTAGAGAGAATAAATTAAAAACAACTTTATTATAAATGTTCCATCACAAAATATTCCTTTGCGATTAAAACCGAACTCGACGTAGGTAAACTAGTGACGTGTATTTAATATAGATTTTATCGATATTTTCGGATACCTGAAAAAAAAACTGAACTTTTCTCAAATCTTTTAACAACTACTTTTCAACTGAGAAACGGCTTTTGTGTATTTAATGATCACCAGTCACCACTATTTAAATCCTACAGGGAAGAGGTGAAACAAATCAGAAATAAACTGAAAACAGTTGCGATTCCAGTACTTACAAATGATCGTCTAAATATGGTAGATACGATTAACTCATGTATTATCGATACATTGCATTTCCTCTTAAGGTACAAAACAACAACGAAACGTATGAAGCTCAAACTAAAATTTTAAACCTGACGTCACAAGTATCCAAACTCAAACCTATTCAAATTCGTATAAAAAATAAATTACAATTTACATTTACACTAAGTTTAAGTCGGTAACTTGCTTAATCATCGATAAACATCTATCTACTAGTACCTACCTACCTTAATTCTTTGATATTAATTTTCTACGGCTACGTTATTTCTAGCATATTATAAAACTAAACGTGACATCGATATATTTCCCATCACTAGTCACAAAGTAAAAGCGAAGCGGTGTACACTCCCGGGAGGGCCAATATATTGTTATTTGTACCTGAATACCTCCCCCCTCCCCCTCCCCCTCCCACTCCTTTGTATGATTTACCAGTGGATATAATATAATAGTCTATCTTTAATGTTTGGGATTGTTATTTGAATAAACATGTGTTTTAATAAGAATAATTAATTCACCTTCGTATATTTTAAACTTTAAAGCGTCAGATTTAGTTGATTATTATTGCATTTTGGAACAAGATAAATGATAACTATTTAGATACATTGTGAAAACAAATCTATTGAAATCAATTATTGCAGATCAATGTATGTACTATACTATAATATTATGTTACTCTACCAAATATTTTTTCACATTTTCATTGATGCTCCGTATCCGATGATAATACTCCGATCATGATATAAAGTAGGTATAATATATTATTTTTTTTTTTTTTTTTTTTTACTTAAGATAGGGAAGCGCTTGACCACAATCTCGCCTGATGGAAAGCTAAGATGCGGTCTAAGATGGTACGCGCTTCCCTAGTAGGTACCGGTTCACTCTTCGCTTGAAGACCCCCATATTGTACTCGTCGGGGAACACAGATTCAGGAAGCGCGTTCCAGTCCCTTGCGGTTCGATTGAAGAATGTGGAATCAAACCGCTTAGTCCGGGTACATGGAACGTCCACCATATGGCGATGCCTAGAATCTGTGCGCCTCGACGATCGGTGGAAGAACGGGGATGGCGGAACAAGTTCGTGTAGTTCCGCAGCGCACTCACCAAAGTGTATCCGGTAAAAAACCGATAAGCTGGCCACTCTGCGACGATGAGCGAGGCTCTGGAGTTTTTTGCCTACTAGCTCATCGTCGTTTATGAGCCTCTTGGCACGCCTCTCTATCGCCTCAAGCGCCTCCAGCTGGTACTTGGCGGAACCGTCCCAGAGGTGAGAGCAGTATTCCATGCACGATCGGACTTGTGCTTGATAAAGGTTGAGCAACTGTCCCGGGCTGAAATACTGTCTCACCTTCGCCAGAATTCCAAGCTTTTTTGAGGCTACTTGGGCTTTGGATTCTATATAGGAACCAAAGTTCAGAGTAGGCGTCAAGGTGATGCCAAGAAGCTCGAGGTGGTTGGTTATCGGCACGGACACACCCTGGAAAGTCGGAGTCAGATGGAATGGACTCCGTTTAGCGGAGAATAGACACGCCTGGGTCTTAGTAGCATTGAACTTGACCAGATTGGCATCGCCCCAGTCGGAGACCGCCTGTAAGGACAAGTTCATGCGATCGACCATCGCCTCCCGTAGAGACTGGATTTGTGCCATACTGGCTCGCGCGCTGGATACATATCTCTCCACAACAGTGCTATCGTCTGCGTACCCATAGATACCGGGTTTCAGCAGATCGTTGATGTGTAGCAGGAAGAGTGTTGCGGAGAGAACTGATCCCTGAGGGACCCCGGCATTGATAGCCATTTGGTCGGACGAGCAGCCATCAACGACTACTCGAAGCGACCGGTCTCTCAGAAAATCTGAGATCCAGGCGCAGAAACCGGTAGGCAGACCGTAGGATGGAAGCTTGCCAATTAGGCTATCATGCCAGACCCTATCGAAGGCCTTCGAGATATCAAGGGAGACAGCAAGTGCTTCACCATGATTCTCTATGGCCTCGCTCCAGACGTAGGTGGCGTACGCTAGAAGATCCCCAGTGGACCGGTTTCGGCGGAACCCGTATTGTCGGTCACTGAGAAGGTCGTTCGCTTCTAGGTGTGCCAGGAGCCTACTGTTCAGTACACGTTCCATAGTCTTACAGAGTATGGACGTGACTGAAATTGGCCTATAGTTGGAGGGGTCGGCACGACTGCCTTTTTTGGGCACCGGCTGCACGTTGGCAAGTTTCCAAGATTTCGGTACTATTCCAGTCGTCATCGAGAGGCGAAAGAGGCGTGTCAAAACAGGAATTAGCTTTCCGCCCGCGGCTTCGCCCGCGTTTTGAAAGATAAACCCGCATAGTTCCCGTTCCCATGGGATTTCCGGGATGAAACCTATCCTATGTGTTAATCCAAGTTACCCTCTATATGTGTGCTAAATTTCATTGTATAATCGGTTCAGTAGTATTTGCGTGAAAGAGTAATAAACACACACACACACACACACACACACACATCCTCACAAACTTTCGCATTTATAATATTATGTATTAGTAACTAGGATAGGATAGGATTACATAAATTGTCTATCAAGAAATACGGTCTATGACAAACATTCCATGATTGGTAAAATATTTGGTACCTAGAGTAACACAGGTAATAATATAGGTATGTAGTATAGTGGAGTATAAACAAAATTAATTATCGATTCGAAACAGTAGTATATATATGGCTCCGTACAAACAATTCAACAAATATAGGTACCTACTTTAAATTTAGGTACAATATACCTATAAATATATACCTGTGTAAATACAAAAGATATAACTTAAGGGCCAATCCAAGTTAAAGTTAATTAATATCGAGTCTCGTCAAGATTGCATTCCTCTCAATTATCCCAGACGCGCCAACTTCGCTACATTCTAAGCACAAGCTCTCATTTACTTGGAACTTATTTGTATTGCCCACTTCATTATATAACTATTTAGGTACTAGTTATGTACTGTTGAATGAATGAATGAATAGTATGTGTTACTGATTTATTGTAATCTGGAAAAGATACCTTTTATGATGAATTTTGATATTATTTCAGACTCTATCATTGAGGTATTACATATTATAGTAACTCAATGTACTATATACTAAATTTATAAACAAATATCTTATAGGTTATAAGAACATCGATAAAATAAATTAAATAAACTTAGCGGAAAAAGAAAATTCTTAGTAGATACTATATAGCTTTCCGCCCGCGGCTACGCCCGCGTTGTCTAAAACCTTATAAATTATATACTAAATAGGGACATAGGGACAGAGAAAGCGACTTTGTTTTATAGGTACTATGTAGTGATGTATGTAGGTACCTACATGTAGAGCCACAATGTTAATAACATAATCGAATTAAACATAAATAAACATGTTGTAAAAATTCAAAAACAATGATCATACTTAGTTACACAAATTTTTAGGAATGAAAATGATACCATTTCTTTCAAGAACCATTGAATAGTAAAATTGCTATCTACAATCAAGGTTACAATATAATAGTTCAGGAAACATTCCGGGAAAGGTCCACGAATAAACTTTAGTAAGACTCATAAACAGTAGGTTTTTATATTTTTTTCAAAAGAAAAAAACTCATGTGTATTACGTACCTAGCCTTAAATTTACTTTTGCTGAAAAAAATATATAGATAGGTATTAAATATCCAATAAGTTTCTATTATGTTTGATATTCAGAAGAACAAAAAAATGTTGGCATGTCTTTATGAATATCAGAGATGTGAATTAACAAATATTAAAAACACAACCGAATTTAAGACATTAATTCTATGCTGTTAAAAACTTTATTTCAAAGATTCCGTTTACAATATTAACGTATAAAAACCATGAAATAACTGGACAAGCAGTATCCACAGATAATCGCGAATATTTTCACATAATTTATCGCGATACAAGTTGGGTCTCGCGTCGTTGCGTGGAATACAAACTGCTGTTAACGAGGCAAGCATTAGCTTTGATTTATCAAAGTTTAGGGGCGTTGGACCAGCTTATGTTGGCAATTTCATACGCGTTGTGTTTTTAAACGGATTTTTTAAACATAATGTATAAGAATTGTTGGATGATATACTTTAATCTTGTAGAAGATATTTTTAGCTTTTACTACATGATGGAGTCAAAACTTATTATAGCGTAGGTAGAGATTTCTGTATCAAATTTTAAGACTTCGAATCCCTGTGTAGGTACTCTAAAGTCTAACCAGAAATATACAGGGTGTCCCACTATTGGTATACTAAGCGCGAAGGGACCTGTAGTTTTGCATTGCTTGTACAATACTTGTACAACAAAATTACGTCAAAATTTTTTTGCTAAATTTTTCCTGAAAATACATGTTTTCTTCCCTGGCTTCGCGCAGCCGGCATAATATATCGCTTCGCTTATGTGAGCATTTTGTCTATGAAAACATAATCTTAAACGATAGCTCACGTGCTGGTAGCAAAGCTGGGCGGGTTGCTTGTTATGGGTGTACTCATAGAGTTTTAAGACTTTGAAATTTGAAAAAATAAAACCGGCCAAGTGCGAGTCGGGCTCGCGCACAAAGGGTTCCGTAGCAGCAAATATAATAAATTACAGTTAAATCAACCTATCTCAAAAACTATAAGAGATACTTTGATCAAACCAAAAATCGTTGAAAGAGTTAATTAGCATGCATCACCTCTATTTTTTTTAGAATTTTATACCCCGTAGTTATAAAAATAGAGGGGGGGGGACATACTTTTTACGACTTTGAGAGCTGATATCTCAAAAACCGTTCACTTTAAGAAAAATGTTTTTTAGAAAACTTTATATCATTTTAAAAGACCTTTCCATTGATACCCCACACGGGTATGTACATCGAAAAAAAAAATTTCATCCCTCAGTTACATGTATGGGGGGCCCCACCCCCAATTCTTTTTTTTACTATTTAGTGTCATATTTTTGTAGCGGTTCATACAACACATATTCCCATCAAATTTCATCACTGTAGTACTTATAGTTTCCGAGTAAATCGGCTGTGACAGACGGACAGACGGACAGACGGACAGACGGACATGACGAAACTATAAGGGTTCCGTTTTTGCCATTTTGGCTACGGAACCCTAAAAAATGCGTCTGGAATTTTATAAGTATTTTTTACATACTCAGCGTATGCAAAACTATAACCTCCTTTGAGCTTAGTATACCAACAGTGGGACACCCTGTATATTTATATTTCTGTTTACTCTAAGCTGTTTACAGTATATTGTTCCAGTGTTGTAGGTATGTTGGTTGTTTTAAGAACACTAGATAAATATATATATCGAACATAATATTATATCCACAAAAATTGAACAATATCATCATCTCTATCATGAAAATCTCACGCAATTTAAAGAGTAGAGTCTGTTCATCAAACACGATATAGTTATTATTATGCTCCATATTCACATATTATGCAATCTCATACACATAAAGTCTACATAATAGTAAGTTGATTTTTCCCATACACGGTGTGAATGGATAAATATTTAAAAAGTATAACAATAATAGTTGAAAGGGGGATGCACGCGTGGCTGACAGCAACAATTTCATATTGCCGCGTGCTCGTCAGGTGGGGCAAGGGGCAGGTTTGTGCCCCTTGGGCCCTAGTTTATATCTGTAGAATAAAGTAAGAGATTTTAGAAAAGAAGATATTAACTTACCTTAAGAAATACACTATCGAATGTCATAAGTATCGCTGTCGTTTTTGGGAACATCAGAAAATAATCTAATTGTTTATTTGTTAAAAGATTTTGTTATCTGTTAGAATAGAAATATTGGAAGTAATTTTAATTAAAAAAAGACTATGTATTGAATATGACATGCTGTAGGTATAGCTGAAATTTGACAGGCATAATGTGCATATATCTAGTATAATTGCATAAGTATGCATTATACGAATAACAAAGACTACTTTCATATTACCAATTCCATCAGTACCAGACAGTTTTATATTATATTTTTATAAGTTCAGCACAATTCAACGGTACAAAGCGGAACGAGCACAAAAAGGTGCATTTAATAATCAGTTGATTGATGTTTATTACAGGGGCATACAATTTGACCTAAATACAAACATATTTCGCAGCTCTTTTAACCTCTATCTTCATACAAATAAAGTTCAAAATTATTTGAATTTCCACCCAAACTATTACAATAAATACGATTGTCTGTTCGTACGAAGAATGCTTTGTATAATTACGTGACGTGATTCCGTTTGACGTTTATTGAAAGTCCCATCAGATTTAATACATGCGTTTTGGAGGGCTCATTGATATGTCAAAGGTATTTGAGGCGCAATTGAAAGTTGATTGCGAATGTAATTTATCGGGATTTCAGCGAAAACAGACATATTTGTTTCTGTTTGATTCTGTGAGAGTTCTCGGGAAAATATAATTTTATTGAAACGACAATGGTTTAGGCCAATGTCTGACTGTAAAAATGTTATAAATCTGTATTAGGTAAGCATGAATAATTAAACTTATTTTGAATAGGTATTTTTTTCCAAAGTTTTTCTTCACTTTTTCTTCATTTTATCAGTCCATAGAAATAATACATAAAAAGTGTTTAAAATTAACATTCCTGTATCTGATCGTTTATTTCGTATGTAAGTTATTCAGTTACACAAAAATTACTTGTATTAAAGAAACAGCAGGAATTATTTTATTAGTGCCATGTCACACGAGTCAGGCGACCCCGGGTGACAAACATACGGATTTGTTAAATTGTATGGAGAGGGACATCATACTGTGTTAGTAATTGTTTACATGATTGTGCAGAATGTTCAAACTCAAACATTTATTTATTCAATTAGACTTCTTCTAGAAGCACTTTCGAATCGTCATTACATATTTTTAACATTTACCACCGATTCGGAAAGCAGTATCTAAGGAGAAGAACCGGCAAGAAACTCCATAGTTCTCTTTTTTTTTTGTTAAAGTTGGTTTACTAGGTATATTAACTATTTTTAAAGAACAACTAGATATAGAGTTTCTTGCCGACTCTTTTCATCTGTAGAAACTGCTTTCCGAATCGGTGGTAAATGGTAATATGTAGGGGGAAACCGGGAGACTTGCCCAGGTGGGAGAGTTGAACCACTTTCAATAACTTTTTAAATTAGGCGCCAAATTACGCCAAGTGGCAAACAAATAAACGCGCGTAACCCGCCAATCACAAGCAACTCACAATTTTGAGTGATAACAGACGCGTTCGACCGTGAGTTCCGAAAAAGTGGTTTCATCGTCGCGGAGTGAATTTTTTTGGATTTGTTGTTTTAATTGCTATGCACGCATTTATGAAGATATGTACCAAACACCTACGTTATTGCATTACTAGATTATCATATTTTGTCGTATGTTCAGTGTTGTTCTCCAGTTGATAGTGGATTTGTTGGAAAAAATCAAGATATGGCCTTGAGTCGGTGCGAGAGTTGAACCAGTCTGCAGTCGGGAGGCTTGAACAGTGGTTCAACTCTCCCTTTGCAGTTTGTATAGGTAAGTTAGCTTTTGTTTTGTTTCAGAAAGAAAATGCCATTTCAGAATAAGCCTAAGGAAGGTAGTCGTCGCAGGAAACCGTTTACTAAGTCTGAGATGGAAAGCGCAGTCAGAGAAATAAAGAGTGGCAAATCTATTCGTCAAATTGCAATCACGTATGGGATAGACAGAACCACTTTACGGTATTACCTGTTAGGTGAACAAAAGTTAACGCCTTTGCAAGACAAGGGGAGCCAATACAAATGCTCCCAGATTTTCAATGTAAATATAGAGAAATTGCTCGTTCGTTACTTATTGACCTGCAGTAAAATGCACTATGGTTTAACCATAAAACAAGCAATGCAACTAGCATTCGGCTACGCCAAATTCCTCCAAATTGAAAGGAACATACAAGAGGCAAATATTGAAGAAAAGAAGATATCAGAAGTCTGAGAGTGAAACAGAATCAGAAGAAGAAATCTTTAATTTAAAAGTTCTAATGACGAAGATTGGGAAGAAAATAGGGATGAGTCTTGGTTTTCCTTTGTTTGTCAGTCTGATGAGATATTGGATATGCGTCTTTGTGTTTCTTGTTGTAGGTACGTCCATGAGGTATGTGTCGGCCTCACTAAAAATGACGTAGAAGAGTTAATTTGTCACAATTGCAATAAAATGTAACGAGTAACAAATTGAATTACTAAACCTATGTTGATTTTGCATATGCAATCTTTGAGACTGATAGCTATTCTTAATTAATAGTAAGAATGAATGTCTATAAATTAGTTTTGTAGATTTATACCTATAGCAGTTAGATACCTCGAAACGAGTGTTCTGAAAACATTTGGTTAATTATTTTCACTAAATTGTTTAGAAGATGATTATGAATAATCTAGTTATTGTTAAATGTGTCTAAATAATACATAACTAATGGATAATATGCTTTATTTGCTTCATTTCCCCTCTCTAAAAAGGTATGGGCAAGTGTCCCGCACCTGATGGGCAAGTGTCCCGCCGTTTGGGGAGACTTGAATCAAAACTCATTTTTCATTACAACTTAGTTTACTATCTTCTATTTGCAATTTTTATTTTCAGAATAGTATAAAATCTTAGCTAGATAATAAGGCTTCCATATGGTGTAGATCTTAAAGCTCTCAAGGTCACTGATCAGATTTTATAGAGTTTTTAGTAAAAAGCGGTTCAAGTCTCCCGGACTCCCCCTATGTACTATGTAATGACGATCAAAAGTGCTGCAGTAGTCTTATTGAATAAATTTATTTATCAAAACTATAAACGTATTTATGGTTACTTTTGTTTTAAATCGTGTTAGTACCTATTGATGCCTGATTTTGTTCTGGTTTCCCCTTTAAGGCAAATAGCGAATGTTTGACATTATGCCATTTTTCCTGGGAAACATGGAACTTGGAAATTTGTGTAATTCAACGAACTTAACTAAAACTAGGTACCTACTCTAAACTAAAACGCGCTTTAAAACCGTCATAAAACAAACCGTACACCTATGTAATTCCTGAAAAAACAATATAAAATCAAATAAGGGCGCGCACACACCCCGCGGTGTTAACGACCTTGCGAACATCTCAATAAACAGATATTAGGCGATTACTCGCCACGTGGCCGCCCCGTGCGGACCGGCCCTAATAACAATAAATATACCTTTATTCATTTAAATAAGCTGTCTGTTCACGACAGAACGTATTTGGAATTAAATTAAAGTGAGCAACTGTATGCAATTAGTGACTTGCAAGCTTCGCAAATATGTAATAAATAATAATAGTTTATAGTATCGGTTGAATTCTCACGAGAAATATAGCGTTTATAGTTGTTTTATTTACCTGTTTATTCATGCTCTAGATAAATTACAAATTGAGACTTAACAGCTAGCCCCTAGGATACATTGTAAGTAACGTCGGCCTTATCGCTAAATAGCGATTTCTTCGAGACAACTTTATCTGTGTGTGGAAAAACGGACTGAATATGAATTCATATTCAAACATTTATTTAACTTGACTTCAATAAGAAGCGCTCTGTTTTGTCACATATAAACGATAATTAGATGCTACCGATTTCAAAATATAGTATGTTTTTCTTGCGGCATTGGCCGCAATTTAAACTTTGATTTGGATTAAATTTAAATTTATAAATACAAATTTTATAATAAAATTGAATTAAATTCCAAAAAAACCTAGTAGTTACTTAGTACTCTACTTAATTTCAATCCATTTAGTTACAGCCTTTTACAACCAGTAATTACAATTATTATTCTTGCACATTATCATCAAAAACATTACGCCGTAGTACTATATAATAACGTATCTATAGGTAGATTGCCTCTACGCCACAGTACCTACGTAGAGCACAGTATTACAAATTACAACATTATAACTTATTGTAATTTGTTTATACTGTGCTCTACGCTTTTCGTAACCTAGAAACGTTCCTTCTACGCTACGTAGCATTATTAAAATCGTAGACTAACCTATACCTATAATACATTTAACTCTTCAATTTTATATAAATTGAATGAAAAAGGTAAATCTGCATGACAATAGAGAGACCTCCCACACGATGGTATCTCAAGCGGAAGCGGCGCGGGCGCACGGTAGCGCAATTAGCAGGCAAATGTTAGAATTCCGTGTGAAATGTACAGGGTGTGGAAAAAGGCTCTGTTTTATCGTTTGGAATACTATAATTATATTATCTGTCTTTGGAATGGTCTATTGTACTAAAATTATTGAAAATATATCGATGAACTATACACTAAGTATAGTCTATTATATGGATTAGTTTGATTTGCAACGTTGACCCGGCATAAAACAATATACTATGTTATAGAATAGAGTGAATGAATATAGTGTAACAAAACGTAGCGTGTCAATGGTATTTTTTAATACGTTTTTGCTTTAATCGTAGCAATAAATCCTTGAATTTTTTTGCAATTAAATGAAAAAGCATTTTATTTCTGACATTAAAAAATATAACAACAATGAACCCTATTTCAAAAACATTTTATTTTTTAATTTAATTAAACTATTGAATAGTGAACACCCTGTATAAGCGGCGTAAATGAAGCAAGCACGAATGATTTCCATACGCGCACACAATGCGCTCTTTGGGAGTCGAACCCGCTATACGAGAGGTTACACGACCAGTAAACAACATTGGGAAAATAAGTATCGATCTTGAGGTACTGACAAACATACATATCTATACCTACGTCACAAAACATGCCATCGTAGTAGTCCTATGTACTATTAATCAATATAATATGCGAAACTACTTATGTAAGAATGTATAGAAGCATATGTACATTTTTTCGCGAAAACAGCTGATTGGATCTGTATGAAATTTAGTAGAGTGATAGATTATATTATAGTCTGGATTAGCATAATATAATTTATTTTTGCATTGACTGCCATGCGAGTGACACCGCGGGTTCTAGTCAGTATTATATCCTACTAGATGATCAGTTACTTATAATAACTGACGTATAAAAAATAGTTAAGAATCTATTTTCAGACTTACCAAATAATACATTAAATTTAATGAAAATCGGTTATGCCGTTTTTCATGGAGAAGTTGTACATAGGTACAACAAGTTTGCACATAGGTACCTATTACCTACATTATATTATTCTCTTTCTATTTAATATAGTTAAAAGCAGTTAATCTCTATTTCATTAAGCAGTGGCGGTACGTTCATACAAGCCGAAAAGCCCGGCATGCCTTAGAAATTCGCTACGCGATAGGAAAATACCCAAATTCACGTTTGAATATTCGCGCGCAATGAGCAATTCATAATTTGCTCCGAAATTCAATGAAAACTCACCTACAATATATATAATACGCCTAAATGACGCTTAGCATAAAACTATGTCGAATTCGAGTAAACTTTTTAATTTCATCCTTCTTGCTATCGGAATAAGGTCGTACCATTTATTTTGACATTACAATCTAAATTGGATGGATTATAAACAGTGCGGTGTCGTTCTGCGTTCTTGAGTGACATGTAGTTGTCTCGCTTGCACGCGTGGGCTTTTACCGGGCTTTGCGCTCATCTCTTCTAACGTATGATATTCGTCGAAGTAGCTACATACCTAGCTATAGAATTCTATAGCAATTTGTATGGCGAAAAAAGCCCGGCTTTACAGTGTGAAGATAGGTAGTTACGATTGCGCGAACGAACGTCGTGAATATTATTGTTATTAGGTATAGATTGTTTGAGCGGGTGATTATACCGGTGTAATTTAGGTTAAGTTTTTCGAATTTTGTGATAAAATGAGTGTGGCGACAGCAGATTGTGTTGTAAATTGTGATGGTTTGCTTTGTGCTCAGCGGGGGAAAGATAAAATCATTAAACTTTACTGAAAAACAACAATTAACTTCTTCATCAAAACCAACTCCCGATGTGTGCATTGCCCAAGCCCCAAACTAGTAAGTAAGTCACATAAACGAAATTTTACTTGTAATGTTTACGAATTAATCGATTTCATGAATGAGAATTGCTTAGAAGAAGCCTTTCCCCAGCTGTTGAAACTTGCACATTTGGTAGTTACGATTCCTGCTGCTAGGTAGTTCTTCCACGGAGCGTGCTTTTAAATCATAGGTACGTATTTAAGAAATACACAAGGCCAAGAACGCCTTTCTGAATTATCAATGATTGCCATAGAAAAGGAGCTGTTATAGGTAATTGAATTCTAAAACAATCACCTACTTTCTATTCCGATGTTATAAAATCTTTCCTTCAGAAAGATCGGCGTTTTGAATTAGAATATAAATGATCTGTACAATTTTATTAATAATATAATGTCATACAGTTTAATATAATTTATCGATTTTAATGATAAACGTTTGACTCAACTGTTTGCGGCGCGTGAAAATTTAGTAGATTTATGTTCACGTTTTTTTATAAGTTTTATAACGAACATAATTACACAGTATACCTACCTATCTAATTCAAGAAAAGGGTAGGGTAGACTGGGTACAGTAGTGACAATTTTAGTTTGTCCGCCTATATTTTTTAAATTATGCTAATAATCTGAACAAAAACTGTGTTATAATGTAGTTTATTCATTGGTTAACGACTTAATGTTAAAACTTTAGGCCTAAATCAAATAGTTAAATTATGAAAAATATTTATTTAAACAAAGGAAGATTGTCACAATCGACCACATCCCAGGGGCGGTTGTGACAGTACTGGGGGTCAATAGTGACAGTATGAAAATTATGTGAAATGATTACACAAGAGGATAGAAATGCCACAGAATACATAATAGTAGCTAAACGCTACAGAACGGACACTCTCCGCCTCCCGCCAAAATTAAACACTTACCTCACCCTGCACGATCAGTCTAAAAATGGTCCACATTTTTCTACAGGGACGATACGCAACGAAGATTGACAACATTAATCAAATTGACTTAAAGTAATTTTATTATTTTGGATTTGTGATTATCGTTTTTCGTAGAAAATGGTTAGATATAGTGCTGTTTACGGATGTATTTCATCAGAAAAACGCGAATTTTTTTTTACGCTAGTCAAAAAAGTGACTGTCAAAACGATAATTTTGTATGGAGTGTCCGGGGTGTGGAAATGCTCTAAATGATCACGAAATACTTTTTCATGACTTTACTTATTACTTACATTACAAGAAATATTTATTTTTTATAATATGACTCATTTAACAAAAAATACTTTCCTTACAAAAGTGATAAAATCTGGTAACAGTTTAATCTTTCACAACTTTCATGGCACTATAGTATCTTTAGATATATTATCAGTCTCCATTAATACTGACTTTCTATAATAGTCTTCATTAAAAATTAGTAAAAATTACAATACTTATCAAAGAAATGTCAATCACATTCATAATCACAATAAAACTTATGTTTGTAGGAACTCTACTTTACTTTGAAACAAAACTATAAACGTAATAAAAGTGCTCATCTTTCAAATAAAAAATAAAAATATTCTCATGGTATCTTTCAAACAAAAAAAACAAAAATATTCTCATAGTAAAGTATGCGAAAGTCTATCAAACTAAGTAATAATCTGCAGCACTGCGCAAAGAAGTCCTGCGTTTTACTTCATCATACGCATCTTCGTACTGCGACACGGTAGGTACACGGTACACTCTTTGAGTTTTTCTGATGCGATTTCTAGGCATCTAAAACAAAAACAACAGATTTTACTTATGTCACAACCGTACCCGGTTAAAGTGTCACAACCGTAACCAGAGACTGTTTTTATAAAAATACAATCACCACGCCAAGACAAAATAACCTACAATAAATGTAATTATTTATATTAAACTACTAATATGTGACTTATATCGATGAATAATACTCAATACCCTATCAGCATAGATATTACAGTAATTTGGAAATGAAAATGAACGAAAAAACTTACTTTTTGGCGGTTAAAATCAAAATGGGCTTCTGCTCACGTACTCGCTGCGCGTAAAATGATGCAACCCTGTGAAACAGGTTGAGACGAGCAAGCCGCTCCTCTTTCCCCTTGCATGACCTCTGCTATTCCCTATATTTTCGAAAATATGACGACTGTCACTACCGGGACCTGGCACAACCGTACCCAGTCTACCCTACCCGGCAAACACTTCGAAAAATTTGGGCTTGCCCAGTCCTTACACCCTAGGCACGCCACTGTCATTAAGCTTAAAAAATCTCTATTTTAAAAGCTACCTATAAGTCTAATTAGTCTAATGTATCTATTTAGTGTAATTATTCCCATTAAAATTTTCTTACATCAAAAAATATTACCATAAAATTGTTACACTACTAACCATAGAGATCTAGAGAGATGCCAATCGCTTGCGCTGAGTACGAAACCTGGTGTCTCATTACAAATTTACGCACACAACAGTAAACAAAATAAAAACAATACTTCGCGTTGTGTGCGTGTCATCACACAAAAATTTGAGAGCGACTATTCGTTCGCACACTAGATTGTAAGTAACGTACGTATACAGCACCACTACAGCCGCAAGATATGCGTTTATGATAGGGATTGCTTGTCGATAAAATGAGAAACGTTAAAATTAAAACAATTTATAGGCAATACAGTAACTAGGTAGAAATGGACACCTTGATGGTAATATTCATGGTGATGAAGTCCATAAAGCATTGCCTATTGACTTATTGTAAAGTAAAATAAGTATGAAATAAGTGACTTCTTTTTTTAATCCATGTATAATACTATAAAATAATTACTATAAAATTATTGCTCGAATACCTATCAAATAATAATAATACAATCAGATATTAAGCTAATAGTTATACATTATGATATAAAAATAAGGTAGTAAGGTTGTAAAATTCCGAATCTTATCGACATGGACACACTCGATTCGCATCCTTAACTTACGACCGCAAGCAGCGGCCGTACTACACGATTGTTAGCTTTAGTATGTTCATTATACACTGCGGTATTCGAACTCCGCGTTTGAATAGAGTCACGTACAGAAGAAGCATTGTAAACTATTTACATAAATTATTGTGACTGTCGTTCTGTCACATAATATAAAAGATAAGAAACCAAGAAATCAGTCTACGTAATATTGTTTTTGAAATTTTAGTAAGAAAATCGTATAATTTTCAGTACTTACCGATGGTATGTGATTCCATTTGACTTAAAGATGCTGGTTTCACTTCGGTTTTTACAAACTTTAACGGAACAACACGGCATTGTCAAATAATACCCGGCCGACGGTCGAACGTCAACTGAATGCAACAAACAGCATGTGTTCTTTTTTTGGGCATATTGCTGCGACACCGGCCCCGCCCCCTAACCATATCTCCCTTTAGTTTCTGTGATCTGTGCTACTAACCTAACCTCATAAAACCAAAACACAGCATTATTCAAAATATAGCTATTTATTCAAAGCTAGCCGATACATTACAACTATGAGCGAGGTGTGGAGGGTGTGCCAGTATAAATCAGCCCTGATTTAATATTAATGATGTTTTAACCTTAGTGATTTATTTCGAATGGTACAAGGCAGGAGATGAGGCGATTTTGTAATATTTATTGGTTTAAAAAGAATGGCTAATAAACACTTTGTTTTAGTGAGCTTTTGAAAGCTCTGAAAAGTTTTAAATCGTCTTTCGTCTAACAGTATCTGTGGTCTAACTACTTCTGAAATCAAATCCTATTTGTAAACTATACATATATGTACATTCATATATAGTGCCTCGTCAGCATTTCAACCATAGATAAATAAATAAATAGATAAAGCAAAAAAAAAATGACTCCATCGGTCCAGAAATTATGTTCGGACTATATTTTTTTCTTCGATTTGTAACCGTACTATTTTGTAAGATATAGTAAAGGTACATTCTTGTTTAAATATGAACAAAATGTAATTGCTCTATTCCTAAATTTACCTTCCAAATACTACTGCACTCTGCATCTAAGATTACAAAACAAAAGGACTAGGAATAAAAACATGTGGTCTAATGATTATAAATTGTTTTATTTTTTACTCTAGGATCTATATTTCCCGCCATTGCCCCAAACTTGTCCCAAGCCCCTCTCCCCCAGTTTTGTTTATAGCTAATAACGCGACGTAAGCCATCGCGACCAAATTGCCTCGGTCCCCTCTTTATAATCTTGCTCCTGTATTGTCTTGGAAAAAGTCATGGTCCATTGGCAAATGATTAACATGTAGTTCTATCTTTTAAAGACTCAGTCTAATACTTACATGAATTAACTGATCTTTTACAATTTAGACGAATAAGGGCTGATTTTTCAATCCTTGGTTAAAACTTATTCATCGAATAACGTATTAAACTACTATTTCAAAAAATTCTAATTGTCCATATATGACAGTTTACAGATGATATTTTAAAATGTTCGTGTAATACTTTATTGGACGGATAAATTTTAACCAAGGATTGAAAGATCGGCTCTAAATACCTAACATCTTTTAAATTTTTTATAGAGAAACTGACAAATACATGTAATGTAGAAATAAGGAAATGCCGTTTTTCTGGACTTTTTCCACTAGATATTGTATAAAATGTAACTTATGCTGTGAAGCTATGTGACATGAGCATTTCCATTGTTACTAAGCTATGTAGCGGTGCGAGTAAAATGTGCTATGAAGATGACCTGCTGGTAAGTAGCTGCACGACGAAGATGTTTCTTGAAAAAATAAAATATGTACCTCTCTCTCTTATCGAATACGGTCTATTATTTTTAATACGCCGAACTAGTGTATTAATGTAACTAGTGTAAAAAAAAACACATATTGTGAAAAATATTTATGTCATGGGTGAAATTTTATTCCAAACATATAAATTTGATCATACTAACTTATCCATATAAAATAGTATGTTCTTAGATTTACTTATATTAAACAAATATACAGCCGCATTCCACACATTCACACATATTTGGAAAGTGTATACGTATAGGATAGGATATTTAGTTAGTGAATTTCATGCCTTCCTACTTATACCATTGCTTTTACCAATATCGGGTTTTAAAATTCCACACAAATGAACAAAAAACTCCAAACGTATCCAATCAGGCCTTGCTCCGGTTGTGTGTGTGTTTGATCAATTATACCCTCGCGCTAGACGCGCTAAGAGCGACCGGCCACGCGCCGCACGAACTTGCTATTGAGAAATATTTTTACTTACAAGTCATTTTTAGGTTTTTGTGGTAAGTACATGAAACTGATAAAACTCAGGTTATGTTGAAGTTAGTTTTATAGAAGAATGAATTTTCAAAATTACATTATGAAAAGGTAAAAATTTGAAAAGGTTACAAAAAATAATCGTGTAGCTTTTTGAATGTAGAGAATGAATAGTTTTGTATGAAATTTGAGCTGTAAAATTGTTTTATTTTTGCCGAGAAATGCAATATTCCTGTCGGATATTTGCAAAGTTTTCACTCACTGGATGCAGCTGTTGTCTTATAATTTTGTTTGATAGTAGGTATTGTCCTTTGAACGAAAATATCATTCAAGTTTTAAATTAGTATTATACAAGCTATGATGCTATAATAGGTAATATAATTAATTATTTATTAAAATTACCTTTCCGCCCGCGGCTTCGCCGCTTTATAATGCCTACCTATATCCAAATTATATTATAATATTACATAGGTAGATATATTAAACCTTCCTCAAGAATAACTTTTTCGATTTAAAAACCCGCATCAAAATTTAAACTACTTACCTACATAGGGACCGACAGACAGCGACAGCGAATCTGTTCTAGGTAGGTACCTATACTGCCTATACTATGTAGTGAGTAGTCTATATATTCTGTGGTAGTGATAAAATAAAATCAATTGTTGTACATTTATTTGTTACAATTTCACACCAATACCTAGAAACATTTTCCACAAACACATTTATGGAAATTTCCTTTTAGACAATGATCGGAATGCTAGGTATTAATTAAAATCGAACCAAAAACGAGCAATTATCGACATGATGCTATAATTCAGTTTGAAATGTTTGCTTTTTCAGTTATGTCTGTTTGTATGTCAGTGTTGACAGATGTAACTGTGCTGTGTCTTTCGAGAGCGGACAAAAAGTCAAGTGTGTGTCGGTATACGTATAATTGTACCTACATTGAGGGGTTCCGTAGCACTGGTCGTTTTTATTTTATAATATCAATTTATTTTAGAATAAATACAAAAGAAGAAGTGTTCCTTTAAGGAATATAATA
The DNA here is from genome assembly GCA_907164665.1 of Colias nastes. Taxonomy (NCBI): domain Eukaryota; kingdom Metazoa; phylum Arthropoda; class Insecta; order Lepidoptera; family Pieridae; genus Colias; species Colias nastes. The sequence continues at coordinate 3,720 of CAJQZM010029274.1, read as the reverse complement.
TATTACCTTTATTGGGTTACTTAGGTACATAATATTATAATAAAAATAGATCATATCTCAGTTCATAACAAAATTCCATCAGAATCTAATATTCCAGGTGAACATGACTAAAGAAAAAACCTATTCTAGCCTACACGTTGTATTTTATGTCAGAAATTATAATGTAGCGCCATGTAGCGCAGTAAAATATAATAAAACATCAGAAAATCTTCATATTTTATTGTAACAAAACAAAAATGTAATAATATACACAAGAATTTAATAAAAATTTCGTCTTTTATTTCGTGGAAAGCTAATGAAATTTCCGTGTCGCAGTGTAGTGCAGACAGAGACTAATGGAGTGGACGTCTCTGGGGACTCTGGGGAGTTACTCTGTGGCAAGTCTGTGACCCTTTGATTTGTTGATTGTGCAGGGAAATCTGTAAATAAACGAACAAATGAACTATGAGTTAATTTTAGTATCAAAATCAAAAAATAAGGTGTTGTATCGCAATATTTCGAAAAAAATACTAACACCGTATCTTTTTAGTTTAGATTTATTTTAAATATTAGTGTGAAAAAAAAAGATGCAAAAAGCCAACATCACGCGGTGTTCCCAGGCGGTCACCCATCCAAGTACTGACCGCGCCCGACGTTGCTTAACTTCGGTGATCGGACGAGAACCGGTGTATTCAACGTGGTATGGACGTTGGCGATAATTATATCCAAATTGGTAAACAATTACATTACAGTAATAACTTCTTAACATGATAATCAATAAAAAATATACAGGCCGAATTGAGAACCTGATCTTTTTTTTGAAATCGGTTAAAAAGAAAAAAGAAAATTCAAAACTAAATATTTTTACAAACTATGCAGAACCAAGTAATTTGTAATGAAATATTTGAATTTTGACTTCTAATGGAATATCTAAAACAGAAATATTAATGATAGGTAACTAGCTGCCCCAGCAGACGAGTAATATTGTTCTGCTCCATTGCCTCTTTGTTCTCGCCATAGGAACCCTTCTTAGTGTTTTAACAGAAACGCTTAAAAAAATTCCTTGAGCCGTTTTCGCATATTTTGGTCCTTCATTTTTATTATACAGAAGAAGTCAAAGATCTTGAATGTCTTGCGAAGCGAAATTCAAAATCTTTGGAAAATATAAAGTATAATTTTAAACTATATAACTCATTATTCATAGCAGCGTCATCTATTGTCCAATAGAATTACCATGATTATTTAAATATTTTCTTGCTTTTAATTTTAGTACCTTACATAAATCATAGATGGCGCTTTAATTAAATTTACTACAGCGCCATCTCTAATACTTTTGTTATAAGTAATTACTGTAATTTACTTATTATCTTACATAAATCATAGATGGCGCTGAAATATATTTAATTACAATACTAGATAACATAGATGGCGCTTTAACAGTCTAAAAAAATTTACGTATTATTTTAATTTTTTTGCATTTTCACGTAAAATTAGTGTTGCTAAAAATTGTAAAATACTTAATATTTCAAAGATTTTGAATTTCTACTTTGAATATTTTAACCGTGTTATTACATACAGCTGCTCCGCGCGGTTTCACCCCGTGGCTCCACTCCTGTTGGCCGTAACGTGATGATAATATAAAGCCTTATAGCCTTCCTCGATAAAATATGAGCTATCTTAACACCGAAAGAATTTTTCAAATCGGACCAGTAGTTCCCGAGATTAGCGCGTTCAAACAAACAAACTCTTCAGCTTTATAATATTAGCACAGACTAATCAAGAGCCCACGACGGCCAGACATTCCTTTCTTTAATAAAGTTGAAAGTTTCTCTGTATATGTCTCCGATACAGATAAGAACGACTAGCGATTATCAAGTCTGGGTTGTGGTTACTTTGGCAGGAAACAGGTAGTAAGGGTGTATAAAATTGTACCTAACTTTCATTATAGTTTAAAAGCTAAATTTTATATATGTTACTTGGGGACCTACAAAAAGATGTTACCTTAAGAGCCAGACAGTTTTCATGGTTCTTACATCTAGCCAGACACATTTAAAAAATAACTAACATATCATCAAATTCACATAACTACCTAAAAGCGTAACAAATATGAAATAACCCACTAAAAACATTAGTTAACTATAATTATTAAAAAAATAAAAGTATAATTAGTCCATTGAAAAGTTACATTTTTTAGGCCTAACCTTGCGTTTTTTAGAGGACGCAATTTTGTTTTTTTGATATGTAGGGGGGGTCAGTGTGAAGCTAAAACCAAGTTTGTGGGGTCGCCTTCCTTGTCCCACGGCCGCCATCTTGAAAATAGCGGTTGAAATGGTTTTTACGATATATCTCTTAAACTATTTATCTGATAAAAAAATATCGTTAACATTATTTGTTGCAAATTAAATTCTCTACAACTTTGGTGCAGTAACTTTTCATCGTAGAACTATAAATAAAAAGTTATAAGCGAAAATGTTCAGAAATTATAGCTATTAATATTTTTGAATAAAACTTTTTTTTATCATTTTACGAAGAAATGATATCAAACCATTTTTGTAGATTGTTTTTCGAGAAACAACTTTTATGCACAACATTTTTTCATTACGTCAATAACTAAGGTTTTACAGCGCTCTGAAGAGAGTACTATTTTTCAGTACTCTTAACTATACATATATTGGCTATTGGCTCTTTTCCCATACTCCAGAACAATAGAAGCACACTGCAGAACATTTCAGCCCTGCTTTTCGACGTAAAAAAAAACGCGCTTCCAGACTCTACCTCCTGGGTGGTGGGGAAAAGATTCAATAATTAATTATTAACAATATTGCAAAATTAATTATTAAAAATATTATAATAACAAAAAAAAAACAATTACTGATGACAAATTATTATTAGTACAACCATAATATAAGTATACTGTATAGTTCACAGTACTGAAAATTAGTACTCACTTCGGAGCGCTGTAAAACCTTAGCTATTTACTTAATGAAAAAATGTTGTATGTAAAAGTTGTTCCTCGAAAAACAATCTACAAAAATGGTCTGATATCATTTCTTCGTAAAATTATAAAAAAAAGTTTTATTGCAAAATATAAATATCTCTAATTTCTGAACATTTTCGCTTATAACTTTTTTATTTATAGTTCTACGACAAAAAGTTGCAGGACCAAAGTTGTAGAGAATTTAATTTGCAACAAATAATGTTAACAAATTTTTTTTATCAAATAAATAGTTTAAGAGATATATCGTAAAAACCATATCAACCGCTATTTTCAAGATGGCGGCCGTGGGACAAGGGTGGCGACCCCACAAACTTGGTAATAGCTTCACACTGACCCCCCCTACACATCAAAAAAATAAAATTGCGTCCTCTAAAAAATGCAACCCCAAATGTAACTTTTCAATGGACCAAATATACAGTGTGTCCGGACATGACATACCGATATTTCAAGGGGCTATTCTCCAGGTATTTTTATCGACAATTCAACCCCTCTACAGTCCCATACCTCACCCCCCTCAAAATGGCCGCCATTTTAATCTTTACCTACCAATTCGGATAGTGAATTTATGAAAATTGTAATAACTTCGAAAGTGAGTGTCACAAAATACTAAATTTGGTTTTATTTGAACAATAACAAGTTGTTCTAGGGACCACTAAACAAATTTAATTGATAAGAGTGATGAAACATACTTTAAAAAATTCGAAACCACAAAAAAACATAAAAAAATTCCGAAAAAAATTACA
>CAJQZM010029272.1:0-11888 GCA_907164665.1 Colias nastes | reverse complement strand
TTCCGGGATGAAACCTATCCTATGTGTTAATCCAAGTTACCCTCTATATGTGTGCTAAATTTCATTGTAATCGGTTCAGTAGTATTTGCGTGAAAGAGTAACAAACACACACACACACACACATCCTCACAAACTTTCGCATTTATAATATTAGTAGGATCCTATCGGTTTTTATCGATCAAAACTGCCCAACCTAACAATACACCAACCAATTGTTACAAAACAAATTCAAAATCTTAAAACTCCAATTGGTCGAATAAATCTTTAAGCCACAAATGTCTGAATCATGGCGTAATGGGTTTCGGAAAGGATGAAATTTAATTAAGCTAAACAAGATTGTTTGGTTATCTGCGAGGTCAGGGCTAATTTCACAATGGGAATACGAAATTCCTTGCACCATAGATACTGTGCCGAAATACCGCTGACTGGGTATATTAATATTGTTAGGTGCGGGTTACATGGCGCGAATTTTAATTATGAAAACAAAAAATCGTCATGCGTAATCATAAAATCTATACTAATATTATTTAAGCTGAAGAGTTCGCTTGTTTCGTTGACGGTTGAACGCTCTAATATCAAGAACTAAGGGTTCCGATTTGAAAAATACTCAGCGTGTGATATTCAATTTATCAAAGAAGGTTATGAAGCAATATACCTATCATCGGGCTAATTCTAATAGGAGCGGAGACGGTGAAACCACGAGCACAACTACTATCGTATAAATCCGAAATTGTGTGTTGAAATATACTTACGTGATTATAGAGCCGACCAGAAATTGGTATACAAAATAAAATCTCAAAAAATCCAATTTTATTTTATAGTAAAAATAAGAATATAATTTTATATTCATGAAAATATAAAATTGTTTCATGAATATAAAATTACAAACAAATTCACACAAGATCTTAAAATGAAAAGAAGTTGGCAAGTGTTCTATAAATACTATTAAACTAACATATTTTATTTATTGGACTCAAGTTATACGTTTAAAGTTTTCAAAATATCTGTTATTGTAAAATATAACCGATACGAAAAATAAAGTTAAATAATCAAACATCCTTAGTATATATAAAGTTATTGCCGTGAACAGGTAGTAATTTGTATATTTATGTTTATGTCTTAATATAAAGATTATCAAGTTATATATTACTAGCTTACCGCCCGCGGCTTCGCCCGCTTTGTCTAAAACCTAATAAATTATATACCTTCCTCTTGAATCACTTTATCTATTAAAAAAAAACCGCATCAAAATCCGTTGCGTAGTTTTAAAGATTTAAGCATACAAAGGGACATAGGGACAGAGAAAGCGACTTTGTTTTATACTATGTAATGATTAGGTAAAGATTTTTCGCCATGTAAGCCCAGCATTAAAATTATTCAAAATGACAACAAGAGACAATAATATTGTGAGAGCGCTTTATTAAATTTCAAGTTAATTTGATTTAACAACTGTAACTTTTAACAATAATTATAAACAATACAATGTCTGTCAATTAACAACTTTTAAAATTGAATTATATAAGCCTGTTAATGTTCAAGTTCTTATTTAACTTAGTTTATGTATTCTGAAGAGAAATAATGCTTTTTAATCTATAACATCTCAGTTAACTATATGTAATGGCAGAAGAACCTAACTAAATATCATATTATGCTATAATTGGTGTATCAATATCAAATAACTAACACTATCTATCTATATTCTATATAGGACAAGAAATATGAATATATAGAGAGCTTTAATTTTTGTTCGTTTATTTTCTACAGTTTTATAAAAAACACGCCATTGGTGTCGTCAATGGATCATTAGTTAAATTTGATAAGATTAAATGCTGTTGCGGTAATTGCCATGTGACTTTCAAATTTTGTTATGGCATCTAGATAATAAGTAGCCTAATCCATCTCTATACTAAATTCCATCTAAATACAATCAGGCATTTTTAGTTAAAAGATTAACAAACATCCTCACAAACCACACTCGCGTTTATTTTGCATTTCGAAGTGATAATGATATTTTAAATACAATCTAAATTAATGTTAACTTCACATTAATCTAGACCAAGTTTAACTAAACAGATAGTGGGGGTTGAATTGATCACGTTAAGGGCGCGCATTCATTGTGAAACCGCGAAATACGTTTCAGTCGAGCTGGCCGTGTTAAATACATTGGTTTTTATTTAGCCAGGTAATTGTGTGCTAGTAAATAAAATGTATATCAAAACTCACTGCCGGTCAAATGAGTTATGACTGTAACATTAAGGCAGATGAGTGCAGAAAACTGAAAAATCAAATTCATATCAATATTATAAATTTCATATTGTAGATAATTTTCCAGATATCCTCAATTTTCATAAAAAAATATCAGTAGATATAAGAATTCGTCTGTTTTCAGAATATTTTTTCCATTTTTACAACATTTTTATTGATGTTCTTATTGGTCGCAGTTTATAGATGGACTTACCAATCCAAAAATATTTTTCCAATTTGTACCTACCAGTAATTTGTTAGGTAAGATCAAAACTTTTTCGTTTATATTTAGCTACCATCTTTTTTCTGTAACCGTGTATTTATATTTGTTCTATCTTAGATTATATAATAAATAACAACAAACAAAAAAAAAACTCTTTCAACTTTATAATAATAATTTACCTAACCAATAAAACTTCAGCTATAACACCAAAGTATGCTAACCATAGAGATGTTTCTCTATATTTTGTGATATTTTTATGAAACTTGTAACAAGGTAGACGATATTCTTCCCGTTTTATACTGTAACAAGGCCTTGGTACAAATATTAATATTACGATATGTGCGGAATGTCGGATTTTCCTAAACTAATATATGAATATATTTTCCTTAAATTCTTACATGAAGGGGTGGAATACTGATACGATATGATAAGCTAGATAATGTACATACGATCAAAGCAAATTTTCAGAATTTTTTTTAGGAAGGTACTTCTAAGTAAGTAAGTACCTATTTTTTACTCACAATAACAAACGCTAGCGACTGATAATAAATTAAAATATTATTTAGTCTGTATTGAAGCGTAGACTTTTCAGTTTTTATCTACCACGCGAGAAAAGCCGCCGTCTAACATCATTCAATAAATTCATTTTGTAAACTCAGGAGCAATTTTTTAATCCTTGGTTAAAAAACCTATTGTTCAATAAAGTACAAATTACATATTTTAAAATTAATGGTTGCGTAATACGTTATTCGACAAATAAGTTGTTACCAAGGCTCAAAAAATCCCCTTAATGCCATGTCAACCAACTCAAATTATTCTTTTTAATTTAAAATGATCCCTAATTATGTCACGTCTAACATAAGTTTACGCATGAAAACACACCCTTAAACACACAAACAAGCCCTTCGTGAAATTAAACTACGGTTAGTAATTAACAAAACTGTGTTTAAACAGCGGACCTCTGGGCCGGGTTGAGTTAGATGTATTTAATTGTTTTGCTGTTTGTCTTTGTTTTTTATTGTTATAGAGGCATCTTTATTAATTACTCCGCTAAAAGTTAGAGGTATCATTAGGAGCAACAATTAAATAGGTAGTGAATAAGATGAATGGAAATTAAATTACTAGCGGTCAAACCTAGCTTCGCTCGTGGTACATGTTTACGTTGTCTTTCCATAAGAACCATCCTCGTACTTCAAGGAATATTATAAAAAAAAGAATTAATGAAATCGGTTCAGCCGTTCCCGAGATTTGCGCTTAACAACACAATTGGCGATTCATTTTTGTTATATAGAGATAGATAAGCCACTTGGTAATAGTGCTAGTATTATGTTATTTGTGGTAATACTAGTATGAGCTAGTCAATATTTTTATCAATCACATTTTTACTTCTTTTGCGTTTAAATAAATAACTTTAAAGGTAAAGAGACAAACTTGTTTTTAAAGTTTCATTTATAAACTGCAATAAAGCAAAAAAGATAATAAATTCACTATCTCTACTAAAATTACCTTTAAAACACTTTAACACTAACCACATTAAAGGTGCAGAAAAATGTCTAATGGTATTATAATCGTTTACCCTCTATGAGTGGATGACGTCAGCATATTATCGCTAAGAGGTATCATTAGCCACACATACATACACCTATCCTAGGTGAAATACTTAAATATCTTCTCTTTGGAGAGGAAATTGTTTGTACATAATAGCTAGCATAAAAACTACTAAGCGGATTTTTATTTTCAAATTGTAGGAACTTATAAGGTTGTAAAATATTATTTTTCTCTATAGAGAAAATTTTTGTTTGTTATAGAATATTAGTTAACTTAAATACTCTACCTATGTAACATATTTTGATAATAAGTAGGTAAGATAGACATACTAGATTGAAAATTAGTGTTTATTAACACAGTACTTTTTCACATTTCAAATCTGACTTTAATTGTCCAAAAAACATGAGAGCACTTTAAAGATTGTTTTTTTTTTTTATACTTAACTAAAACTTTTAAACTTAACTAAACATCTGACATTAATTTTCTAAACCATCTAGGTATATATTATACTAGCTGTGTTCCGCTCCTGTTGGTCTTAGCGTGAGGATTATAGAGTATAGCCTTCCTCGTTAGATAGGCTATCTAACACCGAAATAATTTTTCAAATCGGACCAATAATTCCCGAGATTAGCGCGTTCAAACAAACAAACTCTTTAGCTTTATAATATTATGGTATAGATAAGTAAAGCAAAGAAAGAAGATCACGTGCTGAAAATTGAAATGTAATAAAATAATTTTATTATCTTTTACAATGATACGGAATGCTTAACATTATTTAACGAGCAGATAAAACGAACCCCAACGGACCTGTTTTTAGGAGTGAAATGGGTAAGGTTTATTAGTAAATTAATTATATTTATTAAGGGAACAATACACCGGCTATAATGAGAAGATAATATTAAACATAAATTCATTATTTTTTATTTGATAATTACATTACGCTCTTTGTAATAAACCTGAAAGATTTTGTGAAAAAAGTGTTTCTAACGCATTTGGTATTCGTTTATTTACCTAACTAATTTTAATTTAATAACCCACGCTTATCTGCGAATTTTTAACTATCACTACCTACTTTTCTAATGAACTTAAAGAAAATTATGAACTTAGTTTGATTAATTTCAAAAGCGTTTTTCCAAACAGTATTTTTTTGTATTAGTGCCTAATCACTGACCATAAACATAATATACCTTTTCAGGTTATAATCAACTAAACTTTGAGAAAAGCTTTATAACCCTTAAATTGTCACCCCTAGATAACTTGTGTGTATAATGTCCAAATTTGGAGGATGTGTTGGAATTAGGATAGAAAAGAGGAAAATGAAAAAAAAATTAAAAATTTTAATTTTTTCTATTGTTTCACTATGTCACATAAAACGGACATTGCCAATTATATGTACATGTTCGAACCGTCACATATAACGGACATTACACATTATTCCTGCAACCGTGGTACATGAATACTATGCACATTTTCAACTCTGTTATTCAAAATTATTATCAAATTTTAATTATGGACGATCTAGAATAAGCTTTTCAAACATCTGTCTTAAAATATTGGTTAAAACTTTAACGATATCGTTAAAAATAATGGATTTTAAAAAACGACACTACCAAAAATCACAGCCTAAGAATATGCTAAGAATTGGAATAGAAATAGTATTACATAGACTGACAACTTATCTAATACACCAAGAAAGTCCTCTTCCCATTCACTAAATTGTACAGATTTAAATGTGTTTGCTTCATCGTATGCAAAGAAGTCGTATACCATGCCTGAAGTACCAAAACAAACAGGAAATTTAAATCTTCTTTTTTGGATTCTTTGGCATATATATCCATTTGCTGCCAGTTTTTTTTAATTTGTAAGGTATTATTATTTAAATTTTCAAACATTGGGTGGTATTTCTGGTAAGTAACATGATGCTGTGGCTGAAGAACTACTGAGAAATAGGGAAGATTCATCTCGCACTGCATGGAATGGCTGTAATTCTGCAGCAATAATATTTTGTTGATGGTAAAAATTCTGACTTTTTGGGTCTTCATTGTGTCTCAAATCAATATGTCGAATAATTCCGGAGGTATGGTGTATGGGTAAATGATTGACACTGTTATCATAGTGAAATCACTCCCGTAGGTCTACATTTCCTTCGAAATCGTCATCTCAACTCAACGCCAGACTCTTCAGCTTCCGCCAGAGGTAGTGAGGGAATTTTTTATTGGTTGCCAAGTCATGATCCTGTAAAACATAATAAAAATAGAGAAAAATATATCAAAATGATGACGTTGAAAATGGAGGGCCTTATTGGCAACGTCCGTTACTTAAGACATGTGAAGAATACCCTAGTGTATACTCCAAGTTGTCAACGTCCGTTTTATGGGACATCATAAATAAACTAAGATTTTAATTCCAAATATTGTAAAATATGTCAATATTATGTCAAAATACTATACTTACAATCGTATTCTAACTAATAATATAACATTATAAGCAAAATAGCCAAAATACTTACAGTTATTACCAATTTTATCAGGAGAGTCAAAAGATCCGTTTTTTGCAAATTTCAAATGGTCGCCATTCGCGACTGTACTTCGCTTCGCTAACGAAACCTGCATGTACGCGAAAGACATAGCTAATACATGCTAATACCTTCCCAATATACCGATTGGCAATGCCTAGGTCTACTGTAACAGCGCCAGCATGTGTGTAAATACTATGTCCTTTAAAACGGACGAAATCAATTTAAGGGATAATCAAGATAATACGTAAAAAATTATGCCTCTTGTTATCGAAACACAAGGTAACAAAAGTATACCACAAAAATGTATTTTCTTCCGTTAATAACATCTACAAGACAGAAAATTCATTATGTAACCGCCGCCATGACAGATAATATAAATTAATGTTTAATCTGTGGTGAGAGCATGACAAATAACTTCGAATAGCGAGCGACATTCCCATGGCTAAAATATCATCTATTTTTGCTAATCCACGCCTGTCATTGCAAGGTCACAGATAAGTGTGAAATTCAGGCAGCTTTGGGGATAACTTTTTGACTATTCATGTTTTTATAGTAACTAGCTGTGCTGCGCGGTTTTACACGCAGTGCTCTTCTCCTGTTGGTCTTAGCGAGATGATAATATTATATAGCCTATAGCGTGGATAAATGGGTTATCTAACACCGAAAGAATTTTTCAAATCGGACCAGTAGTTCCCGAGATTATCGCGTTCAAACAAACAAACTCTTCAGCTTTATAATATTAAGTATAGATTTTCGTTATACTGACTGTGTGTGTTTATATTTTAGGTTGTAAATTGATTACGAAGTGTTTTTAAAGAGAGCTTACTCGAATACAAATGTTTGTGATTGAAGCTATGGGCTAATCTTATATCGTCCAATTCAGTTAAACATTTATTTTGCTTGTTAAAGTATGAATTTTTACAATCATTAAATCGAAATACTTATAATTTAAAAGTGCTTATTCACGGTTCAAATAATTATAAATACCGCACATTAATTTAAACTATGTTAATTATAAAGCAAGGTTTAAGGTTAAGGTTATTTATAAATAAGTCCATCTAATTCCCACAGCGGGGACACAGGCCTCTTATGAGGGATTAGGCCGTAATCCACAATGGCCAAGTGTGGGTCGGTATATTGCTGCCGTAATATGTAGTGAAACAATTTATTTACAAGACATGGTGACTAAATTTCGTTCACTGCTGTGTTTGCAAAGTAACTTATTATTTTTCGTTAGACTAGGTATAATGCGAATATAATATGGCATTTATAAAATTTATAGTTATATGAAAATTTTATTTAGCCATCACAATAATTATTCACATCGATAGATTACAATCTACCGAAAAATAATGCGTTAAATTGCAAGCAATACTGCTTGTTTAAAATTTGTCACTGCAATCTCGCGGGATAGATTGTAATCTAACGATGTTTACAATTTTACAGTAACAAATACAAGACTTAACACACATCGACTAACACTTACAAACTGTTAACACGTGTTGGCGACACGCGTGACAGCGTGACATGGGTTAGTCAGCCTGGATCTGGGATAAAGTACTGTGTGTTCTTTGCTTTTTAATCACGGATTAAGTGTACTGATTTAGCTTAAACAGTTTCTGTAGTATTAAGTACCTATGTTTTATTGTGTCTAAAAGCGCGCTCATAAAAGATTTCATTTTTTTTAGCTGATAGTTGATAGATATTTATTAATCCAGTCAATTACGTATTTGCTTTCTCGTCTATAAATACCAGATGCAAGTTATTTACAACTTCAAATATGTAATCATATGTGAATAAACAATCCAAACAAACATGAATAATTATAAACAAGTGTTACATTATTATAAGATGACGCATAATATGTCGTTCCAATTATAATATTTTCGCAGTAGTTACAAGCGGTATACTTCAGGTAGAGTAATGTACTTAATTTGCGTTCAAAAATAACCGAAAAATTAAATACCTATCCTACCACAAATACTCTTGCTAACTAGTCCGTCTTTAAACTTCATAAATCTTCTTTATTATCCCAAGAATACAGGCTTAATAACAATCTAGGAGGAAAACTCATAGCAATTTGTTCTAATAGCTAATACCCGAGTAATGGTTAGTATAAGTGTGGATCATTACTTCAGTTTTCTTTTGGGAGTCATTTAATTAGGAATCCTTTATATCCGAGAATTAACACACTTATGTTATGAATTTTTGATGGTTATGTTTATTACAAAAAGGGGTACAGCGTTTTGGATGAAATTAAATTGTATCTGTTTAAATATGTGTCTATAATTGTTCTAAATTTAATCTTTGTCTGTTGTCTTTACGTGAAGACAATAAATCTTTAAACTTCTACAAACTTTCGGATTTAATTTAATAATAAAATCTACCTAATCGGTTCAGTGCTTTGAAGATAATATAGGTAAATAACTAGCTGCGCTCCGCGGTTCCACCCGCGTGGCTTAGCGTGATGATATAATATTTATAGCCTATAGCCTTCCTCGATGAATGGACTATCTAACACCGAAATAATTTTTCAAATCGGACAAGTAGTTCCTGAGATTAGCGCGTTCAAATAATTAATAATTATAAGATAGATAATAAAAAACAATATATCGTGTAAAATCTCGCGGATTTATTTTATTAACAGTGCTGAAGGAGTAAAAATCGATGCTGCAAATACGAAAAGCAAATCGTTTTATACGTGAAATAGAACTCAAAGGAAATATTAAATGTCAATTTGATGTTAAGTGACACATTCAGCGTAAAGCGCTGTGTGTACATGTGCTGTGCCTACATCCTAGTATAGATCTTTGACAGAATTTAAGCGATGTTCAAGCGCTGCGCTGTTATGGCAACCTTACTAATGCATTTAGATCAAACGAGCAAATTCTCAGTCTCCAATATGTCAAATTATTTTAGTGTAACTAGAAGCGTAGAGCATTCATCGTTGTTCTTAGTGCGTTCGAAAAGATTCTATACAATGTTCTAAGTCTGAACAACACTGAATACGACTTTTCGTTTACACTAATAGATCACGAAAGAATGCTCTTGCTCTAGCTCTATGTTCGTTTGATGTAAATGCACCGTTAAACGAATATTAGGAAGTTTAGTTAGCTTTCTGATTATTTCATAGTCTAATAAAATAAGAAATCTCTTTCATAAACCAAAACCTTACAACAAAATAATTTTTTAAACATTTTCAATTAGAACATTGAACACTTCAATGAACAAACAAATTACTTACTTAATCGCACGTTTTAACATAAAAAAAATGTTCTAAGGCTGTAAAAAAATTCCATGACTTCAAACATTATCTAAAGTAGAATACATTCTAATATGTTAAAACGATTTTCCTTACAAACAAGAACGTGATCAAAGCGCTTCTTAAATAATTCCTGTTCAATGAATAAATTAGTTTGAACTTATCTATACAAAGACTATTTAATATTTATTTATCTCCACAGTAAATTGAAGCCAAAACAACAGGTTTAAACATATTAATTGCTTGGACAAAATAATAACCACTTTTTTATTTTCAAATATTTATTACTTATTGTCGGAATCCAAGCCGAGAAAAACCATCAAACCAAAGCTTATAAATCCATTCTGCTTTTCTTCCTTTATAAGTGGTGTAACTAATACTTTTCTCATAAATGTATATAAAATATGTAATAGTCAGCGAAAATCTTCACAAAAATATTGCCTTAATACGTCTCAAGACAAATTAACAACAGCGTTTCTCACTTAACGAGCCGCAGCTCATTTGATAATTTTCCGCAAGATACAAAACATCAGTAATTAGGCAAGTTTACACAGAGCAAGCCGCCTCGCAAAGCCATTTCTGCGTGAAGCAGCTCGGTAAGTGGCTGAGGAAAGCGCGTGTACTCGCTCTATGTAGACACGCCTTTTAGATAAGTTCCCACAAGATGCAAATATCCCGAATCGGCCAGAAGCGTCAGTAATTTAATAAGCCCAAAACTTATCTGAGGGTGATCTGCGGGTGGTAATGTGTTGCCAACTTCTGAACTTCCCAGATAAAAGACGTGAGATTCTTGCGTGTTTTCGTATAGTTGGGGAAAAGTGGAAGCCTGTGGCAAATAAGGACAGCAAATTTTGGACAGATTTAATTTGTTTTGCGGACATGAAACTTAACTTGGTCCTCTGCTCCGCCATAAAATAATATAGAACAAAATCTTTGAATGACTATGGAAAAATAATCAAAGCGCTCTTTCATTCCTTTTCTTCTGGTTAATATGCTTAAAATGGCCTAAAACAATATGTTAGAAAAATAAATTTCTTCGTAAACGGGCGTAATAAAAATGGAAAACTCATAACAGACCATCAAAACGGTTTTAAACCATCATACTTACTGGCTACTATTTGAGATTCGTTTTAGTATTAGCTCTGAAATAAAATGTGATAATCTAAAGCATTACCACTACAATTACGTAAAATAAACCCCAGTTCATTCAGAGGAACATTTCAAAGCCCAACTTCATTTCTTCTGCATTATTACAACTATCTCGTTGGTTATTCATCGTTCACCTTCGCGTTGTGGAGTTTGTGCATAATAACAAAGGGACCGTAATAAGGCTGTAAAATGTACTGAAACCCTCCTGTATAGCTGTTCTTGAACAAATGAGTTGTTCAACGTCCTGGGGTTATTGAACTCTGTATTGTGTTTATGATAATTATATCATAGGTGTTCGCACTCTGCTGTGATTTTAATAATTTAATCATAGTTGTGATCTCAGCTTTGCCCGCGTGAAAATAAATAAGCACTAAGATTAAGAATTACTGTTCTGTTACGATATTATATTTTGTCAGTTGTTGTATGTGATATTGTTCGTTAATAATTTTGCTATTTAACGCAAATATAGCTAAGAATCATCATAATTTACATTCGTAAAAGTTCATCAAGATACATCAAAATCGATCTCATCCTCTATGGACTGCGTACGATAGACAGACAATTCAAACTTATAAAATACTTAGGTACTCCTCTTATAGTTTTAAAGGAAACACAATGAGGGCTATTTCTTAAACGCAAGAGGTGTTATTCCCACATTTAAAGCGATTTTTATCTAGCGAGTGGTATAGAGAGGGCTAATTTACGGGAATACGGAGGTTTAACGTTTTGAAGACCCTTACGGGGCCTGCGGGTACGGGCCTCCACGTCAAGTCACTTAGACGACCCTTAATTAAAGTAAGGTAGATTCTTGTAATGAGCGAAGGCGATTTTTTATATAATTTCAGATTTTAAAAACGATTGATCATTTTTTTTTCGTTAAATATTGATTAGGTACATAACAACGTAAATAAAAATCTTTTTGATTATAATAAAGCTACTTAAGA
>CAJQZM010029263.1:6187-19799 GCA_907164665.1 Colias nastes | reverse complement strand
GTCAAAACTGCCAAAATGGCAGGATCCTGCCACATATGGTCACACTGTTGCACGGATCGGAGCGGCAACGTCGCATTTACAGCTACTGAGAAAACCAACTTACGCGTTTTTTTCGTTTAAAAATTGCAACGATTTTTTTACCGCTGGGGTATGTCATACCCCACCTCGTATACGGAAGGTTAAATGCGTACTTTTTCCCTTTATATTGTAGAGGAAAGTTAAAAGGTTCGAGGATCTTTTGTTCGATGTTCATGTGAGTTCAAGTTGAAATAAAATGTCGTTAACGAGAGCTCTCCAAATTTTGTAGGATTTTGTTATTTTGAATCGTTATTAAAATGTTTATTTTAAAGAGAGTAATAAGATACTGATGAATGTTTGGGAATAACGTGGTACAAATTCCTAGAATTGTTTACATTATGATATTATTAGAGAGGTAATATTGAAGACAAGTTTATTGGAATTACTGCTTCTACATTATAGTACATTTATTATTTAAAGCATCATTACTTTGGCACGATGATATTCCACGAATCAATAATCAATTAGACATTGTTGAAAGTGTATATCATTACATAGTATAAAACAAAGTTGCTTTCTCTGTCCCTATATCCCTAAATATTCCATCCCGTATTATGTCTTCAATCTTTAAAATTACGCAACGGATTATGATGCGGTTTTTTTATAATTAAAGTGATTGTCAAGAAAGCTTTTGATATATAAATTAATAGGTTTTAGACAAAGCGGAAGAAGCCGCGGGCGGAAAACTAGTTTTGTACATAATAACAAAAATATTGCAAACAGAAATGATGCAAGGAGTTGGCGTTCTATTAAAAACTAAAAGTTACAATTCTAAAAATATATTTCCGTAATATATCAGAGCAAAAATGGAAGCGCTAGTAAATATAGTTTTTGCGATCCTTTACATTTGTGAGACATTATTATTGTATCACAGTCAGGCACGTACAGCTCCGAGGCATCATTTGTCAAGCTTTCGTCTTTCAAGTTATCAAGTTATATTCAAACTGACGCGCCCCATAAATTCTAGTTTAGCATGTCTTTGTGAAAAATTATATCATTATTAAGCTTTAAATTTATGTGGCTAAGCTTGAATATTGACTTGTTACAACCTACAAAATGTTGGGTCAGATTTATTAAAAAATTCGTCTTTCAAAGCTTTCGTGTTGCAAAGTTATTTCATTCTTAATATTCATTTGTTACGATGTGCCGCCTTCTTGGTACAGTGGTTGACGCATAAGCGTAGCACCGAGGGGTCCTGGGTTCGATTCCCGGTGGAGACGAAGAAAAAAAAATTCTCGGTCTAGCAGAACACAGAAGTCTGATCACCTACTTGTCCCTAAATAAAATCGATCAGTGAAACAGCTGATGTATAATGCATCTGCCCTTTACCCCACTAGGGGACATGGGACTTCACTTTTACGATGTTCCAACTGTATGATAAATATTCTTGAGTCTATAAATTATAATTCTATGGTGTTTTATATTACATGTCCTTTAATTTATAAGAAGCGATCATGATATAATTTTAAAAGCGTGCCATTAAAAACATCTTACATTCAAACGCTCAAAGAAAGCTCGCACCGCAACTAATAAAATAGAAAAATAACTTTCCCAAACCGATTCTCAAACAGCTGTGAGCAAGCAAAGCGTGGCCAGCATAAATTTATTTTGCGCATTAGCAATGTTGCAGACGCGTGAAGCCTGCACTTTGCATTTCAATGGATATACAACGTTTATAATCACGGCATGCATTTATGTTCATTACCTTGGTTTGTGTGAAATTAATCTTTGCGACGCGTGTAATGTACCTAGCGGAGGTATCTCCGCTAGGTACATTACACGCGTCTGTACTGTATAGTGATTAACATCTATTGTTGAACGAGAGTCTTTATTGTCTATGTCAATGATAATTTTCATGCAGGAACCGTGAAGTACACACTCTTATTATATAGTACAATAGACTCTGAAAGTGTATTGGAATGCGTAAAAGTAAAAGAACTACCTATAGGACCTGACTAACAGACGTGCAGCCCATAGGCTAATGTTCACTGTGTGTTTAGTTCGTCGATGTCAATTATTACAAAGTAGGTTGTGAAACTTACTTTATAATTAACTAGCTGTGCATCGCGGTTTTACCCCCAGTTCTCCGCTCTTGTTGGTCTTAGCGAGATGATAATATATAGCCTATAGCCTTCCTCGATGAATGGGCTATCTAACACCGAAATTTTTCAAATCAGACCAGTAGTTCCCGAGATTAGCGCGTTCAAACAAACAAACAAACTCTTCAGCTTTATAATATTAGTATAGATAGTAAAAATATTATATATTGACTCACTGAATTTCTTGTTTATTAAATGATAGAGCACTTATATAGCAGTTACATTGTCATGTCTAATACATTACAATAATTCATGAAGCAGGTAATAGCTATATTGGTTTTATATACTCAAAACTCAAACAAAATTCGTTGAAATTGGATTTATCGACTTTGTATCTCTTCATCCATAACAATTATAATATACAACCTGTTTGGAAAGCTACAGAGTTTCGATTCAGAAAAACTGACAGGAAAGTTTCGTAATTTGCCTTTAAAAAGAGATAAGTTTTAACAGAGTGTAAAAAGTAAACAACATTTCTTTTAAATTAAATTTCTTTTAATGTTTAAGAGATTTAAAGAAGAAAATAATACATTACCTATTCAAAACTTTGTGTTTTTGAAGTTGTTATTACTAAGTATATAAACTTCTAGTTCTTGGACAGCATATTTTCTATTCCGCAAATAGACCTTTAGTACGTACTAACATACGTTATGGTGTTTATAGTCAACTAGCATACCGCCCGCGGCTTCGTCCGCTTTGTCTTAAACCTAATAAGTTATATACTAAAACCTTCTTCTTGAATGACTCTATCTATTAAAAAAAACCGCATCGAAATCCGTTGCGTAGTTTTAAAGATTCAAGCATACAAAGGGACATAGGTACAGAGAAAGTGACTTTGTTTTATACTATGTAGTGATGATTATCAAACCATTAAATAGTTGTCAAGTATATTTCCATAATTCCATCTGACCAAAACACAACGTACAGTACTCCCAAACTGATAATGCGCATAGAAAAATTCGTCACTGTTCGGCAACTGTCATATTCCCCGTGCCTCCG
This sequence comes from Colias nastes, assembly GCA_907164665.1. NCBI lineage: Eukaryota > Metazoa > Arthropoda > Insecta > Lepidoptera > Pieridae > Colias > Colias nastes. Next base: position 16,623 of record CAJQZM010029263.1, on the reverse strand, counting down.
AAGATGATATGTATATAGAGTGGTTAAATGTATTTTTTTCATGCATAGTTTATTAGAATTATAAGTTTTATTGTGATTTTATGGTAAAAGAGAAAAGTAACGAAATTTGTTTCGATAATTCAATGTAAGTTAATAGCGAGGATAAGCCACACGATTGCGAATATATACATATTTGTTGTATTGATTTACTTGGAAAATTCTATACTTAGAACTATTTAAAAGTGTCTTACTGAAGCTGGCGTGATGGTGGATGTATGGAAGGTTAAAATAAGACAAAGTTTATATTTAAAAAAAATATTTTCAAATGCTGGTTTACATTTAAATTGTAGAAATCTAATCATTAAAATCTCAGTCCAAAGGATTTACAGAATCAGGGATTATCTCTATTTCTGATATCGTATAATGATCAGAACTTTCATTATGCTCTTATTAACTTTTACTTTCCCCACTGCTACCGCTACCTGTGTAAATAATCATTTTATCGGAAAATTCAACTTTGAAAGAAAACTAAGTAGGGTATGTAACAGCAGCTCTATATAATTCCATACAGAGATAATACGTGCGGTCACCACCAATATATAAAGACGACTGACGGATTTTTGAATTTTTTGACTGACAGGCTACCGTCACCTACCGCCCGAATTGTTTTCGATTGTGTATGACTCTGAATTGACTCCTATTTCTTTCGAACAAGGTGCAAGATGCAAGTGCATTGTTCAGGGCACTTACGATTCAATGATTCGGGGTGATTCGGGTGTTTCTGGAAATACGATAATTAGCGAAGATCTGCATGCGCATTATTAATTTTGGAGTACTGTACAAATACATTCAAAGAAGTCAAGTAATATTTGTATACGAGTCAAGAATAACAAATTCATACGCCTGAAGCGCTTTTCAAATTTTATTACCTCCTTACATACAAAGTGTGAAACAGTACCTACTTCAAGGCACTTCGCAGGCTTCAAAGATGCTTCGAGATCAAATGTTTATACATTGCAGTTTTCACTTGAAATAGTGTTTGAAATGCAATAGGAAACAAAACAATGGTCGAGTTTTAAAACGTCACTTCATGCATTTTTGATGTCTTCCAACTTTCGTCGTCACAAGTCGTTTTACATTTGTATTATGTTTTGTTTGTAATTCAATTGAAAAATGACTGAAAAGGCGAATATTGATCTGTATCTATGCGTGTGAATAGGATCTTGTTAAAATTAACACATGAAATTAATTTTACAGATATTTAATTAGTTGCATTATTGGTACGATATGATATTAATTATTCGAACGAAGATTATCGATTTAAAATAAAATATTTACATAAAAAACTTTTCAAAATCTTTCGATGAGACAATGGTGTAGGTATATTTTATTCCAATACTAATTTCCCACAAGATTTTTGCCGATTTGATCAAGATATTTTGTTTTATCTTTCATATTTTTACACAAACTAACAGTAATCTGATACACATTATACAAGAAGATAATATTATGCATAAACACACTCACAGGAATCAAATTGCCTAGAGAATAGCCAGACTCACCAACCACTTCGCCATCAGGTCAAATTACCTTGTATAAGCAGATTATCATAATGAAAAATACATTAAATAATACGTCCTTCCGTGGTCTTGAGATAAGGTAACGAGCTGTGCATTTATAATCAACTTAGTCTTCCTGAAACTTTTACGTAAATTGCTACTGAAAAGTAAACTTAAAAACGAAATGATAAATATCAAAATACCTTTTCCCATGTTCAAATTACTCAACATGTGCACAGTTGACAAATTTTGTCGGTGTTTTTAAGAATATACGCGTGTTCATTAAATATTATGTAAAACAGGCCTAAAGTTGGCTCGCTTGATGAATTCATATTTGAACTTTTACAATTTACATTATGCAAAGAATATTTTATTACTTACCTACTTCAAAAAATAAAAATGTTTTTGGTGAGGATTCGTTTAACAACATTTTCAATAAGGGGAAAAGAAGGTGAGTATTATTAACATAATAAACTAAACAGTGTTAAAAATTATACCTTATGATAAAATATCCCGCCTTCAAAATATTAGTTAATTTAATATGAATAAACTAACTATTAATATACCCTATTTTGTTACTTTCTTTTTTAGCGTACTGAACTATATTTACATGATTATGGACTTCATTTCACATAGAAGAGCATCTTACATTTATTAAAATTCAATGAGCACATCGACGTTATAATAGAATTAAGTTCAGAAATCTCTTCACTTATCCACGACTCACTAGGAAATAGAAGGATTTTCAAACGAGAAACATTTAACCCCTGGGATGCCTGGTGGGCATAAGTTACACTCTATGCCTGGTGGGTCTCTCAGACCCCGATTTTAAAATGGTATTTTTTTCTATAAATTTTATTATGTAAGGTGATTTAATGATTCAAGACGCATGCTTAAAGGGCAAAAAAGAGATAGTAAAAAAAATCACATTAGAAATTAATCAACTTTATTAAAATATTTGAAATTAAACTTTAACTCACATTTTTAAGCAACATTTCGTGACTATAACTTTGTTAACATATAATTAGTATCAAAAGTAATGAGATCATAATCAGACTTTAATCCAGTGTAAGGCACTATCATATACTTAATCTAAATAACAAAATAATTAGTCTTCATCACTTGCATTTACACTTTGTAAAGCTTTGGTTTGGTAACACTTTGCGCATGGAAAAATCGAGTGGTCAAGACAAATGTGACAACTACATGTCTCACAAATGTACTAATGGATGGACAGAGGCACCTCCATTTCAGTATCCGAAGAGGTGGAGCCTGCATCATTTTCTTCCTCCTCAATCAAATGCAACTAAGTCTTCCTCATCCAACTCTTAGAATAATAAACTAGCTATATCCTCGTCTGTTAGTTGTTTATTCATGATTAAACTGAAAAAACCAATAAAATAGGATAATGTAATGTACAAACTAATATTATTTAACGCCAAATTCCAATATTTATAAGAAAAAAGAAAAATAAATACTTACAAAATAAAGTCACGCCGTATGCCTGGTGGGGTCTGTGGGACCCGCATGCACTTTAAGCACGTCCTTTTACGCTCGTAGCTCGCCTCGGGCTGAGGAAGCGGGCGGAGGGCATTCCGCGGTTAGTAACGGCCAGCTACTAAAAACGGTGAGGCGCGAAATTCAAATTTAAACGAACTACAACGGTTCGCGCGTTGGTGTGGGTCTGACAGACCCTACCAGGCATGCCAAGGGTTAAATAGATTCCCGTTGAACTTTCGACAGGTAACGAATTTATAACAGCAATTGTTAGTTTTAAAAAAGAGTAGAAATAATATTTGTTTCACAAATTGAAGCGGAAAGAGAGAATATGGCAGTTTTGTAAGTTTCGGCTCATTTATGTCGTGATGTTTGGTGCAATCGGATTTAGGAATAATACTTTCGATGTTTTGAATATTTTACGCGTAGTTTATTATCCAACTGCATGTTATTGGTATTATATTTTATTGGAATCAATGTACTTCTTTGAAAAAAGATAGTACCTACACATCACTACATAGTATAAAACAAAGTCGCTTTCGCTGTCCCTATGTCCCTATGTATGCTTAAATCTTTAAAACTACGCATCGATTTTGATGTGTTTTTTTATAATAGATAGAGTGATTCTCGAAGAAGCTTTAAGTATATAATTTGTTAGGTTTTAGACAAAGCGGGCGGAGCCGCGGGCGGAAAGCTAGTATTTTATGAAGTACATTCTTGGAGCTATACTTAAAAAATATTTTTATAACATATATTAAGAAAAGTTTCAAACAAAAACAATTTAAAATTACCATAACAAACACAGATAGTGAAGTTTTAGAGTTCATAAAAGCAATTTCAGTTTTTAAGACGCCAAAAGAAAGAAATTAAGATAGCAGTTCAACTAAACCTATTAACAAAGTTCATAATTAGCTGACTGTTAAAAGCTAAGAGTCATCAGGGCGATTTTAAATTACGTAACTTCTAAATAAATTGACTAGTCTCTGAGCCCCAGGATAATAGAGTTCGCTTCCAAATTTTAAATTGTCACACGCAGTTCTGCGAACTTTTAAACATTATGATGCTAAAAATCTATAGTCTCAATTTTTTTCCAATTAGATTCATTAGGTTAATAGCCATGTTCGAGAGAAACCGCGTTCAAATTAATAAAATAATAGTAGGTACAACATTGATCCCCCCAACGGTCCAGGCCTTGTCGCGGCGGAGGGGCTCAGTAGCTCAGAGTTATGGCCCTCTGAGTGAAGCGAAATTGGACCAGCGAGGGGCTGAACGGCTGGTTTAGAGTCGGGGAGATTCGACCGGCCCGACGGCCAGGGCTAGGTGTGGCCCAGCGGCCGCTGTGTGCGGCGTAGGATGGCGACCAGAGGTCGTGGCTTGGCGGACCCCGTGTCCACTAGGCAAAGGTGGCGCTGAACGGCAGTCGGGGTTGGGAGGCCTCGACTGACCCGACGGCAGAGGTCCTGTTTGTGGACCAGAGAGGAGCCTGCTTTTATGCGGCGGTGGATGGCGGCCAGAGGTCGCGGCGCGGCGGGCTCGCTGGTTTAGCAAGCCACGCCGTGCAGCGGAGGGCGGGATCCCGACGCGTCATTGTGATGACGCGCGGAGACTCCTGCAGAGAGGTGTGGGGCGGCGGCCGCTGTAAAACGGCCGTCTGCCAACTCGTAATCCGGTCCGTGGGGCCGGACCGAGGGCCGCCACCTCTGGTGAGGTGGGGGCTGCGAGGTAATCTCTATAAAAGTGCGCCGGAGGGTCCCCCGACGTGTATTTCACACATCGGAGGACCTTCCGGCGTGCACCCTCCGGCCGGACGGTGTTGGGGTCGGGGGTTCGGGGGAACGCGGATGATGGAGCGGGGAAAGATCCATTGTCTGCGCGTTGGTGGCGTAAGCCTTCGTTCCAGCAGCCGCCAGCGAGGGGGGTTCTAGTGGTGGGCCTGGAAACGGGCATCTGCTGGGCGGGACACGCGGTAGAGTCGTAACCGTTCCCGCAGTTCCGTCCAAAGCAGCGCGATGGAACAGAGTGGGGTTTTAGTCGGTAAAAATCCGACATAACCACGGCTCCATCCCCGGGAGCCGGGTGTATCTAAGAAGATTTCCCCACTTAAAAAAAAAAAAAAAAAAAAAAAGGTACAACATTGATTTGAAATACATTATTTTTATATAGGTATATAACAAAAATTTTAAATATTGAATTTTGAATTCGTTAAGATATTCTTTCAATCAAAATATTTGAAATATTTTACACAATCTACTTTCTTTATTAAGTGTACGCCATAATTCATTTAGAAAAGGCCTTAATAACTTCTGAAAAATGAAACTATTAAGGTAGCTATAAAATACATAACATGCTACAATCTAAATCTTTCTATTTTTAATAAAATACATCATACCATGCAATATTTAATGTTTGGACTTACACATGCAATTATTTCATAATTACTAATATTGCCTGCTATATTATTATGTTTAAAACATTAACCTCAATTTCTACACGTCACTATAGGTTATTAAATTTTATTGTTTTAGTTTATGTTACCTATAATATAATAATATATATTTTGGTACAAATAACAATCATAAAACATGTTTAAAATAGCAAGCTATACTCTAGAAATACATTTAAAAGCTTCCCTCAGACTAACATCTCTTCAACGTATTTTATAGCACTAATATATTTTTCCGTAAATTTAACCGCTTTTTAACGTTCTTACTTACTGCATGGTCGTCGCGAACCTTACCGAACGCGAAGATTTGAAATACATCCAAACCCATATTTATCTATTAATCTATATTATATAGAATTGAAGAACTTGCGGACGTTTATGTCTCATGTATAATCTGTAAAAGAATAAATAAATCCTATAAAGTTTTTAAGTACGTTTTTTTCTTATAACCACTGCTTTTACACTGAGTAATGATTTATTAAACGCTTTTTCATAATCTATTTTGGGTTCTAAAACAAAAACGTAAAATTGCATTGATTACATACACTTGTATAATATGATTATATTATTCAGTATCTGATAGTTCGCAAAGAATAATTATTTATTAAAGACAAACTGTATTATACAGTGTAACTGTATATCATCTGCAATAAATTCCCTCATAAAAACATTAAGCCTTTCCATATATTACCGATAAAAGCCTTTTCTTCAGAATTAATTATGACCAATTAATAACATTAACCGTATCATGCATCGCTATAACTTCTCCGTTCAATTTCCTCTCTCAACTTCGTTGTTTCCCGTAAATTTAATAAAAAATGAGCCTCGCAATATATTTCCGATAAAACCGAAATTAAAAATGTTTGACCCAAGCGTCAATAAATAAAGGCTTTGTCAGATAGTACTAGTTCTTAGCGCGTGTCAGAGCGCTTATCTGACGCCAAGCGATGACATCGAGATGTACTGTACTACTCGCTGATTAGGACTGAGCTGATAGATCGCATAGTATCGCGCAGTACGCGTAGGCGCGAAGCGAGCGTTGTAGCTCTGTTTGACGATAATATTATATAGCCGCGTAGTATGACAGTACACGGCGTCGTAGCGTGGCATCAGATCAGCGCTCTGACGCGCTTATTACGCGTTCTATCTGGTAAAGCCATAATACTAGCACAGTATTACAATATTATTTCCTACAGTAAGGAAACGCCTTTGATGTCGCGCGATGCCGCCGCCAGTGTAGGTACTCACGCTGCCACGTGTAAATATGCTAGGGTTGTCACCAAATGGGAAACAAAACAATTTTTATCATTACTATTAATATGTAGTGGTAATCACAGAACATTAAAAACAAATATGTAATTATTTATACAGAAACATAGTATAATATGTCGCCGCAGTGACATTGTCATTGCCTTATTAACAACCAAATTTACTTATTCTCAAATTTATTATTTATTTATTTTTAATGTTCATTTCTATTTTTTTTTTCAACGTTGTCCTTTCTTTGTACGTTAAATTATTTAAATAAAGAAATTGTTATTATTTTGTAAAGATTTGATGCGCCATCTATTAATACATTTCCGGTAACATATATAATATGTAATGAAATAACATTTCATCATTATTCAAATTTGGCGCGCTTCGCGTGTTCATGTTATCTGTGGCTCGGATTGACGTAGCAGAAAGAAAAAATGGCGAGAAACGATTAAAATTTTTTTTATTCGCGGATTTAATAAGTACATACATAATAATAAAATTATTCCAATAGGTATCTAACCCAATATCCTTGTCAAATGGACTAATAAGAAAGTAAAATAGATCTTATTACAAGTTAGACTAAAGTACATATTATGTTGTTAAATGATATCGCCGAGGCCTTTGACACAAGCCGCCTTTGTCGCAAGCCGCCTTTGCCGCGATTGATGTTTTTGAGAATGTAAATAAACAGAATGGAAGCAACCTTATAACTCAATAAATAAAGTATATTTTTAAATGTAGTTCCGTTTATAGTAAAAGCCGCTTTGCGTGTTTTATTGTTTCGTCTTTCACATTCGTTACAAAAATTGTGATCGAGTAACGTCCACTGCACTCTTCCTAGTTTATAATGTAAACTAAAAAAAAAGAGAAACGAGTTTCGACACGAAAAAAATCTCAATCGTCACCTAGGAACGTATCCCCTATAATCCCATATAAATTACCATTCCGTATTCACGGTTTCTGTATTCGCGGCATATTTATGGAACATATACCCCGCGAATAAGGAACTTTTACTGTAATTGAGGATTTATTATAAGTGGACTTTAAATGTCGTTTCTTTGAATTTACAGGTGAGATTACATATTTTAAGTTGTTGTAGTAACAAACTATTTGTATGTTAACTATTGTGAAAACTTTAAAATAAAAACTTTGAATTTACAGAGAAACAAATTGGTTTTCTTGAAAATCCTCAATAATATATTTTATATATATCATAAAGCTACTTAAAATATGTATAGTCAAAAACATCTTTAACATCTTTGAATTGGTACTAAATAGAATTTGAAAAACCTACCTCTCGTCGCGAGGAAATCTATGAAACTTTATGTCCTTGGATTTAAATGTAGATTTGCATCCATAAACACAACAGTTTGTGCCCACCATTATAGAATACGTAAGTATAAATTATTAGACAAAAAAACTCTGAAGCGTCTGCCCTTCGCGATAGCTGTTAATGCAAACTCAGCGTGATTGCATTAAGCGGCCCGCGTCGCCCGACCCCCCGCCAGTTCCCCTCCGTTTCTCTGCACAAGTACAGTCGGCCAAAAAAGTGGTGTACCACCCTAAGGTTGAATATCGCTTGCAGATTCATAGGTGATAAAGATTAGTTTCGCTTGCAGATCGATCTGACAACTTCTATTGCTGTCTTTATCTGATTATTGATAACGACTATTACTGTTTGTAACGTGACAGCTGTTCTTAGTTTGAACTTGATGGAACCAATGACGTCGTAAAATCAACGGCGGGGGGCTGTAGATTTTGATGACAAAATTGTATCTACAAATTCAGAATTGTAATCAACAAGTTACATAAAATTGTAAAGGCACAAGGCGAATCCACAAACCTACAATTTCTGTAAACTTGTAATTACAATATCAATAAAAAACAAGCTAAAAATAGATTTATCCTTTTATTAAATTTCTACAATCAATTTTAAAATACTTATAACAAACAAAAACATAGCATATATAGTAATATTTAGAAGATATTGAAAATTTAAAAAAATTAGAAACGGGTGTAACCGCCGTTGGCCTCTTTAACCTCTAAAAGACGAGACCTCATTGAACCAACAAGCCGTGAGCAAATATCGGTTCCCCGCATTTCCTCCCAAATATAATTACAGTGACTAATAAGAGCTTGTTTGGTTCTTTCATTTTGATGCGACCATCGTTGGACCATAAGGCCCCAAAGATTTTCTATCGGGTTGAGGTCCGGCGCTCTTGAGGGCCACTGAATTACCCTTACGTCAGTGTGTGAACGAAACCAGGCTCTTACGATCCTCGCATTATGAATTGAACAATTATCTTGAACAAAATCAAATTGTGGCACTTCGTTCTCCGGGTAAACATTACGGACTGTCGGTAGCATTGCATTCTGAAGCACGTCGATATAATTTACAGCCGTCGCTCGAGGAGGTAGAGAACACAATTCTCCTACACCATCCGCACTCATCCAGCCCCAAATATTTACGGAAATTCGACCTGATTCTCTATTTGGGATTACATGATCATCTTTATACCGTGTTGAATTATATCGCCAAAGGTGAAGACGTCCATGCTGACTGGATTTAAACGTCTTTTCATCACAAAACACTGTATTAGACCAATCAAACTCTAAGTGCTCTCTGGCGAAGTTCAGACGAGCAAGTCTGTGAGCATCCGTCAAATATATTTTCTTGGCGTAATGCCTGTGGTGCAACCCCATATAATGTAGATGATTCCTTATTGTTTGGGCACTCACATCGAACATCTCCGCAAAATGTTTTGTGGGCTTAAAACCATTGATTTCATATTCCCGTCTCATGAATTCTCTATCGTTATTGGAGAGTGCAGGCCGGCGACCACTTCTTCTGTGATCCAACAAACTTCCCTCCTCTCCTTCACGACGAATCCGAAAGCGGACAGAATGCCTCGATATATTCAAATTCCGGGATATCGCACTGATAATGCTTCCCTCATTAAATTGGGCAATTATTTGTGCTCTTTCGGCAATGGTCAAGTTGGCAGGCATTGAGATGATTTTATATGCAGTTGATTGAAAAATAACATGGAAAATATATCGATTTTTTGCATATATTTGATAAAATGTCAATTGTCAGTTTTCTTTTTCAAATGGAATTCGGTTGTCTATTTAAATAGTTTTTATTACTTTTGTTTGGAAACATTTCAATTGCTTTGTAGAAACTAATGTCCTTTTCATTTATACTAAAGGTTAAAATGTCATGTACTTATATGTGACATATGACGTATGAATACTAAATACATAGGTTTACGTCATGATAATGTTGTCTCTTTCAGTAATATCTTTTTATAACGAACCTTGTTGTAATTTTCGACGACCGGGAAACTAAATCAAAACTGGTAAACCACTTTCTTGGCCGACCGTACATTCGTCGCCATACTGTAGGAAATATGGTAATACTGTGATACTAGCGTAAAGTTCTGTAAGTATTTAAAACTCGCCATTGGTCGGCTCGCGTCACAGGCGAATGGCCAAATAGATCAGTCAGAATCGACATTGAAAATCGAGAATTTAACAATAATTCCAAAAGTTTTCAAACTTCGGTCAAGTGAATGGTACATTGGGACGACAATAAATCTCATTTTGCAACCTTGTCCGCAGTCCGGAACATTGTTAAAATTGCAATTAAATTATTTTTTTGCTGTATGGTCGTGAAAAAAATTCCAAAAGTTCTGCAAACT